>PVJS01000367.1:52500-136526 GCA_004027185.1 Glis glis
CCACAGCCCTCTTTTTTGTTTTGAAACAAGGTCTCACCAAGTTGCTGAGGGTCTCACTATGTTTCTGAGGCTGCCCTCGAACCTGCAATCCTCCTGGCTCAGCCTCCCAAGTACTGGGATTACAGGTGTGCGCCACCATGCCCAGCTTCACTAAGAATTTTTAATTCATTCATTCAGCAAAATGTTTTGAGCACCTCTTCTGTGCCTGGGTTGGACACTAGATGTACAGAGATCAAGGACACTGACTGTGCCCTCCAGGTGTAGTGAGGGAAGAGAGAAGCAAAACAGACACCGTGTAATGTATTATTTGCACTGTGACAGGTAATAACAAATATTAAGTTATAATTATTTTCATTCCTTCCCTCTGCTCCAAGGGAGAGCCATTATTTTTCTGAGAAGAAATCTGGATAAAATTTTAGGTTTGCATGGGTGATGGGGTGGGTTCGCTATAAGAGAAAAATCGGTGACAACTAAGAAAGGAAGTGGCAGATAGGAGAAAATATTTTGGGTTCTATTGCTGAATGATATCAATACACACAGAGCTCTAGATACAGCGATTATGGGAACACAGATGTTTGGCCACATACACACATAGCCCACACCTCTAATCCTAGCTGAAATGACAAGCGACATATTAAAATGGGACCCAGCCTCACATGGAACCTTAAGGAAGGGTATAGCAACCAGTCCTTTCTAGAATATTCTAGAAACTTCTGCCAGACATTGCATATAAGGTCTAAACAGAAAATAAAAAAGAGGAACCCAAGTTACAACCCAGCTCTTTAAGCCCTTCTGGAAAGTCACTGGAAGCCATACTCGATGTCAAGAATGTGCCCTAATTTTGAAGAACAAGAACTGAGGGGTGTTTGGTGGGCTGGATATGAAATTAGTTATGGTCCCAAGGGGTAATTCATTGGAAAGGTAGACGCTGGAGACCCTCATAATTTCCCAAAGCGTCACTCTCCTTATTTGAAATGACCGTGGATGTCTTAAAGGTCTATGATGATGCTCTCTGCAAGCAGAGCTTCAGGATACAACACCCCCCACACTACGATTGCTGTCCCAGATCCTCTCCTAAGTAGGAATTGTGCAGGCACCGCTAAGGGAGATGCTGTGATACAGCAGGCTTCAGGGCATTTCACGGGACAGTCTAGGACTCAGATCACTGTGCCACACGGTGGAATCCCTTCCATCCCCCCCTACAGGGACCAAGTCTTTGGCACATTCAGATAATGAATTACAAGAGGTAGTCCCTCCTTTCAGGTGCAGGATTTCTGCAATGCTAGCACGGTTTCAGTCTTGAGGTCTGGGGTGAGGGCTCTCCCCACGTTTAGCAACATGCTGGTGTCCAGGGCTGTCCCAGAATAAGTACCAATGGACCCTCAAAAGGGTCCCTGTCACAGTGGTGTCCAAACAGGAACAAGGGGCTCCAAGAAGGATTCCATTTCCTCTTGTGAGAGCAAATACAAGACTAGAGAAAATGCTCATGACGGACGCAAACTGTAGAAGACAGCACAGAGCCCACACCTGGAGACTGGAGGTCATTTTCAAAGCATTCTTTTATTTTCAGGGCTCCAGATGGGTATCAGAATGAGAGAGAGGAAAGGGGGAGGTAAATATGCAGTAGGAGAAAATGTTCAAGAATAAAGGAATGATGGGGTCATGGGAGGGAATGTATAGAAAATGGCAGAAGGGGAATGAAAGCAGAAAGTGACCACTGTGTCAGGACGCATCTAATTGTGTGCTCACGATATTGTGCTGGGTGTGATGTGAATGCCTGTAATCCTAGAACCTGGGAGGCTGAGACAGGAGAATCTCAGGTTTGAGGCCAGCCTCAGCAATGTAGCAAGATTCTCTTTCAAAATAAAAAGTAAAAAAAGAGTTGGGGGTATAGTTCAGAAGTAGAATGCCCCTGAGTTCCATCCCCAATACCACACACACAAAATAGCATATATATTTATTATTATAGTGTACTTTACATATATAATATATATATACACAAAATATGTATGATATATAAATATAAGCAAAAGCACTATGTTTAGAGTGTTTGCTTCTAACCTTTACACACACACACACACACACACACACACACACACACACACTACACTACACTATACTTTATCGTGTGTCCGTTATACCTCAATAAAGCTGTTAAAAGTTTTCGTGACAAATAAGTGAGTGGGTAAAAAGGAAAAGAATATAATCAAAGACAAGCAAGCGAGAGATGGACTACCGCATGGATTCAGAGGTTTGCTTAGGGCGTTGGATGTGATTCAGAAATCAATAGGCAGCTGTTTACAGGAACTTGAAGAAGGAATCATATAATCATGCAGAAGCTGAACGCAATTAGAGTGGTTTGATATACCAAGGCCACAGGGGAGAAGGCCAAAAAGAGAGGGGCCACAGGACAGAGAGCTTGGCACAGGGACAGATGCATTGTGCAGGAACTACTAAGGGGGAGGAAGAATCCCTCATAGTATTATTTAGCCCGGTCCTCGGGTTGACTTCTCTGGGTAGCTACCTGGGTAGCTTTGTGACCTGGTTTGCACAGCCTTTTAAAATGCACCATGCTTTTCTCTCCAGTCTCGGGGAGGTCCGCAAGGCAGACTCTGTTATTTACATTCTAAACACAAGAGAAGAAATGCCTAGAATGTGCAGGGACTGACCCGTAGTCTCTCATAACTGGTGGTAGTAGATCTGGGTGGTGGTTGTTGTTGTTGTTGTTGTTGGTGGTGGTGGTGGTGTGTGTGTGTGTGTGTGTGTGTGTGTGTGTGTGTATGTGTGTTACTAGGGATTGAATCCAGAGGCACCCTACCTCCAAGATACACCCTCAGCCTTTTTTACTTTTGGTTTTTGAGGCAGGACTTTGCTAGGTTGCTGAGAGTCTCGCTGCGTTGCTGAAGCTGGTCTCAAACCTCCAATCCTCTTGTCTCAGCCTCCCAAGTACTGGGATGACAGGCATGCCCTACCATGCCTAGCTAGATTGTTCTCTTTAGGGCCAGATTTGGTGTTTCCTCTACCAACGAAATGTTCTTCATGGTAGGAGACATGGCGGTACCTGAAGAAGGGTGGCCAACCAGTGGACAGCCAAGGAGACATTTCTGTTCAAGTAACTGCTGCTCTCAGCAGCTCCTGGTCCCACACACCCCCCGGCACATCTGAGAGTTAGCCACTGCATCCTTACGAAGTTATTAGCAAGTTCAACACACAGCAAAGTATGAGAGCCAGGCGCGGTGGGGCACACCTGTAATCCCCGTACTTGGGAAGCTGAGACAAGAGGATCGCAAGTCAAAGGCCAGGCTCACCAACCTAGCGAGACCCTGTTTCAAAATAAGAAAGCAAAAGGGCTGGGGGTGTAGCTCATCAGTAGTGTGCCCCTGGGTTCAGTCCCCAGTACCCCCTACACACACACACACACACACACACACACACACACACACAAGAAAGAATAATATAATGACTGACTACCTCTAGGATTTGTCCAGTCTTATTATTTGTGTTTGTTTTCTATTGCTATAACAAAATTCCTGAGAGTGGGTAGTTTATAAAGAAGGGAGTTTGTCTCAGGGTTCTAGAGGCTGAGCATGGCACACAACATCTGGTGAGGGCGTTTTTTGCTGCTTCATAACATAACAGAAGGCATCACATGGTGAGACACAGCAAGCGTGCCAGCTTGGCTCTCTCTTCCTTTTCTTTTAAAGCCACTGATACTTTCATAGAGTATCTATGATACCCACCTTCATGACCTCATCTAGCCTGAGTTACCTCCCAAAGTCCTGACCTCCAAATACCCTTATCATATGAATTTGGGGATTAAATTTCCCATACTTGAACTTCTGGGGACACAAAAGCATGATGTTTGCTTCTAACCTACTTTGAAAATAAGAAATATATTATTAGATATTATTACAGACCCAGTTGGAACCCCTCTACAGCTCTCCCTCCCTCTATCTGAAATCGGATGCTGCCCAGAGGCAGCCCCCGTCCTGAGGTTAGTTTTGCCTTTCCCCTGCACAGCCACACATTTCACTGAAGGGCTTACATGAATGTTGACACAACTGGTACATAATCAAATGTCTATTTCACCCACCATCACATTTTTTATAGTTATCCATATAGGTATAGGTCACTTTAATTCTGTCTCTCCTGGTCAACGTTCGCACTGCTGTAATCCAAAACAACTGACCACACAACTTAGAGGAAGGAAGATTTATTTGCTCACAGTTTTTGGAGAGTTCGAGGTTCAGTCCACGTCAGACCAGGTGTGCGGAGCTCAGGGCATGGCGATAGGAAGTGGAGAGAGGGAGAGAACACAAGCCTCGGCCTCATCATGGAGGCCAGAAGCAGAGAGAGCAGGGGGGAGGAAAGACCTTATATAATCCCCAAGGCCACACGCCCAGGGACCCCCTCCTTAGCAACCAAGCCTGCTTCCAACATTGCTACTTTGCTTCTGTGAAGGCTAAGGAGACATTCTAAACCCAAACCATTATAGTGTCTTTGTAACTTCTGTGTAGTTTTACTGTCTATGAATGTTCCACAACTTGCTCATGTGTCTCTTGTTAATGGACCTGAAGTTGTTACCAGTGTTTCACAAATGCAACACGCTAGAATGAAGAATCACGTGCACTCGGCAGCATATGCGCTTGTGCTAGATTTTCTCTGGCGTGCACACTTGTGGGGATGGAAGAAGAGCATGTCTGCAGGACTTCCCCTGTTGCTCTCCACAGCAATTGCACGAACTCACCTTCTCACCAGCTCCTTTGTGTGTGTGTGTGTGTGTGTGTGTGTGTGTGTGTGTGTGTACGTGCGCATGGGTACATGGTACTGGAGATTGAACCCAGGGGCCTTCTACCACTTAGCTACATCCTCAGCTTTTTTTATCTCTTATTTTGAGACAGGGTCTCGCTAAGTTGCCCAGGCTGGCCTCGAACCTGTGATCCTCCTGCCTCAGCCTCAGAGTAGCTGGGATTATAGGCATGCAATAGTGTGCCTGGCTCATCGGACTTTTCATGTGACTAATGGTTATTCGTATTCCTCATCTGTGAATTGCCCATTTTGTCTGTTTTCCTGTTGGGTTATTTGTCTTTTATTTATTTATTTATGTATTTATTTATGTATTTATTTATTTTGCAGTACTGGGGATTAAACCCAGGGCCTCGCATATGCTAGGCAAGCACTGTATCACTGAACTGCATCCCTGTCCTCCCACCCCCAGCCCTTTATAAATTTTATTTTGACCTAGGGCCTCACTCAGTTACTCATGCTGGCCTCAAACTTGCATCCTCCTGCCTCAGTCTCCCAAGTAGCTGGGACTGCAGACTTAGGCCACCATGGCCCCTGCTGGTCTTTATTCTAAATGACTGTCCTTTGCCATAAAAATCTCCTGTGACTCATTCAGTGTTATTATGGATGTCATTTGTCATAGAGAAGTTTTCACCTTTAATGCAGGCAAATTCATTTCCTTTATGGTGTGTCCTTTTTGTGTTGTGCTTTAAGGAATATTTTTCCATCCTGAAGTCATAAAAATATACTGTTATTTTTCTAAAACTTTGCACATTTGGCTCATTACTCTCCCTGGCATCTCATTTCACGTATGGTGAAGACAAGGATCTAACTTTAGTTTGTTTGTTGCATAGAGACAATCATTAATTATTGCAGCACCAATCTGAGTTTCTGTATTTGAAAGCGTCTTTTTCCGAGTCTCTCTTCCTGTTCATTGGTCTACAGCTTGTCACTGTGTCATTACCACATTATATTAAATACTGTTTCTTTATTAGGGCTGTATTTGGTAGGATAAGCTCCCAACTTCTTCAAAATTTTCTTGGCTGTTCTTATTCCCTTTGCCCTATATGCTGTCATCTCTCCCTCTCCCTCCTCCAGCACTACCCCCTCCTCTCCCTCCTCCTCCTCCTCCTCCTCTAGTTCTTCTTCTCATCTCTATCTCTGTCTCTCTTACACAAAAACACACACACAAGCACCACTGTTTATAACCACATTGTATATTTCGGTTAGTGTGGGGAGAGTGATCATTTTTCATATACCTTTCCGTTTCTTTAGCCTTCTGTTCTATTTTAATAAAAATGCTATGATTTTTGGTACAAAGTCTTGACCATCTTTTTTTTTTTTTTTTTTTTTGTGGACCGGGGATTGAACCCAGGGGCATTCTACCTCCGCACTACACCCCTGGCCCTATTTTTTATACTTTATTTTGAAATTGGATCTCATGAAGTTGCGGAAGCCTCACTAAGTAGAGAGAGAGAGAGAGAGAGAGAGAGAGAGAGAGAGAGACAGGGAGAGAGCTGAGGCTGGCCGCGAACCCGGATCCTCCGGTCTCCGCCTCCCAAAGTACTGGGATTACAAGCGTGCGCCACCACGCCCAGCTTGACCATCTTTTGTTAAATATATTCCTAGGTGTCATACAGTTTTGTTGCTATTGGAAAGGTAGGGTTTTTAAAGATAACATTTTCTTATTTACAAATGTTTATGTATAGAAACCCACTTACTTCTGCTCATGGGTCTGGTATCCAGTCACTGCCAACTCCGTTTACTCTCACAATTTGGCTGGAAATTGTCTGGAATTTGGTAGAGGATTACCCTAATTGCCCTGTCTGGGAAGAATGACAATTTTGCTTCTTGCTTTCCAATCTTTACATTGATTATTAATCTTTCTCAATTTGTCCTGTCTTCCTGCACTGGTTACAACTTCCAGGACAGTGTTGAATGGAGGTTGAGCCAGGAGTCATCCCTGTTTTGTTCCTGATTCTAAAGGAAATGATTTGATAATTAAGAATAATGTTTGTTGAAAATTTCTGGTACTGCATATTTTTTGCCAGACAGAGGAAATCTCATTTTATTTCCAGTCTTTTAAGCATTTCCCATGAAAAGAGTTTTCAATTTTAGCCCATGCTGCATCTATTGAGGTAAGTATGTATGCACATGTGTATGTATGTATATATCTATATAGATATATATGTATGTATGTACACTCATACACACCTATAACTTCATTCTGTTCTAGTGAATTATGTGAATGGATTTATAACATGGAACTTTCTTACATTTCTGGTGGGGAAAACACTTGGCCCAATATTTTTATATGATGATGAAAATCTACTTTGCTTATGTCTTTTTTTTTTTTGAGGTACCGGGGATTGAACCCAGGGGCGTTCTACCTCCGCACTACACCCCCGGCCCTATTCTTTTTATCCTTTATTTTGAAACCGGGTCTCACGAAGTTGTGGAGGGCCTCACTAAGTAGAGAGAGAGAAAGAGACAGGGAAAGAGAGAGAGAGAGAGAGAGAGAGAGAGAGAGAGAGAGAGAGTTGAGGCTGGCCGCGAACCCGGATCCTCCGGTCTCTGCCTCCCAAAGTACTGGGATTACAAGCGTGTGCCACCACGCCCGGCTGCTTATGTCTTATGAAGGACTTTTCACCATTCTTCGTAAGTCATGTTAATCAAACTTCTCTTTTTTCATATTGGGCTGGTCTCGCTTTATTTTCAAGTTTACACTAGTCTTAAAGGATGAACTGGGAAGCATTTCCCTCTTCCTCCCTTTGTAAACAAAGTTTGCATGATATTAAATCTAAGTGTTTCTTTAGATGAGTGTTTGGTAAAACTTGTAAAACATCTGGGTGTGGTGGTTTCTTCTTGTCATCCGTGGATCATTAAATAATGGTCCAGTGGATTATAGCTCATTTGCATTTCCTCTTTCTTCTTGAAACCATCTTAGTATATTTTATTTTTCTAGAAGAATTATCTGTCCATTTTGTTTAGGTTTTCAAATTCATTGAAAAAAATTTTTATGTATTACTATGCTGACAGTTATGTCTCTTAATTTCTTATGTTTTTAATTTATTCCTTTTCTTTCTAATGTTAATCAGCCTTGCCAGAGATTTGTTTATTTTATCAGATTTCCCCCCAAAGAACAAGCTTTAGGTTTATTTATCCTATCTATTATCACTTTGTTTCATTTTTCAGTAACTTCTGCTTTCATCTCCATTTACGCTTTTCTTCTAAATTTCTTTTTCTTTTTCTCACTTTTTGGCCTGTGTGCTCTGCCACTGAGTTCAGTTTTTCTTCTTTTCTCATTTCCTTGCATACAACTTTACATGTCTCTCCAACTTCATACTCCCAATTTCCATGTTTAGCAATCTTTATTCAGTTCCAAGGATACTCTAATTTTCATTATAATTTGTTTTTCAATCCCCGAATTATTTAGCAGCATCTTTTAAGTTCTGCAGGTATATAGAAGGCTTTCTTGTGCCTTTTTGTTATTTATAGCTAACTTAATTACACCGTAGTCAGGTAACCTGATTACAAGATGTCTGATATGAGGTCTTCGGTGTTGGTTGAGATTTGCTCTGTGCATGAGTCTGTGGTGAGGTTTTGTAAAAGTCCCACATATCTTGTTGGTGTCAACCTACATAACAATCAGAGAGATTCTCCAAAGAATAATGATAATTATTTGGGACTAGCAGAGCATCACAATAGGAATGTGCATGCTGTAGGAGGTTGTGGCAAGGAGAAGAAAGGCGGACTGCGGAGGGTTGTATATGATCTTTTGAAACAATAATCCTTGGCTACAGCGTCAATAGCAAGGGCGGTGCAAGTCCAAGATAGAACAGGAAGTGGTTGGGCGGGTGTCCTTGTGGAAGTGTTCTCTGTGTGCGGCTGTGATCCTGGCAGCCTTGTGAATGGTCCTTGTCATGAGGCACGCATGGCTGGATCCCCTCCTGCAGAACCTCCCAGCTTTATTTATCCTTCTTGTTGCTGTTGCCAAGGTTTAACGAAAGTGATTCCATTCTGATTCTGGCAACTTTCACACTGGTATAGGGGTGCGTATGTGTGTGTGTGTGTGTGTGTGTGTGTGTGTGTGTGTGTGTGTGTGTGTGATGTCCATTAGATCTAGCACATTTTTTGGTTCTTCTTGGTCCTCACTAACTAGTTGCTTATTGGATATGTTGGGACCAGTGTGTTAAAACCTTCACCACAAGGATGGATTTGTCCACTGACCCACCTGCTGTTCACGTCCTTCCTTCTCTCTGATCATTCTCCTCTTCGTCTTTTTCTGTAGACTTGGCTTCTTCCTCTTGGTTCTGGGTCTTAAGCTGAGCTCTCTTCCCTCCTTACTGAGCACACCCTCCCAGGGCAAGGTCATCCACTTCCACTGTCACACTCCTTGCCTCTGTGTTGGCCATGCCCACGTTTAAGATGACTCCAGCCCAGATTCACTCCATGCAGGGGGAGCTCAGACTCCTCAGACTCCAGTGACTCAGCCTGAGGTCATCCCCACTGTCCCCTCTTTTTGTTCTCTATTTTCTCTGGTGAGATGGGCGGAATACCACTCTCGACCTGGAGAGGCCTCCCCTCTGCTTTTCTGCCCAGCCTCTTCCCCCTGCCAAGTCCTAGCTTCCCCTCCCTGCAGATTACCATCAGGATCCAGAGTAGCCTGCCCTTCATGGTCCCAAAACAGAACGTGCTGGAAGCCTGCCCAGGGTGCACACCGAGAACTCTGAACTGTATTAAAGCAGGAAGGTGAGCATGGGGGTGCTGGTAGGGGGTTCCTTCTAGCATCCAGCCAAACAAATGACTTCTCCCCACTCTTCCCCTATCTACCCTAAGGGCATCTAATGAAAACTGCCTAGTCTGGAAGCATATGGAAGAGTCATGCCTGTATCTTTAAGGAAGTGTTATAACACCAGTTAAATACAGATTGGAAATGTTACTCCTGGTTATAGACATTATTCAAGTACTCAGGAGGCAAAAGGCTAATAAGATAATTTAAATTACTTCTGTGTGTTCCTCAGCATTTCCCACGAGCATCTCTTCATTCTGTTTAGCTTCCTTCTTAATCTTCCTGGGCTTTAATCAAATGACCTGCATTCGCACTTAACCTCGCCGAGGGTAAAACAAGTGATCACGGGACAGAGCGTTCACGAGATAGAAAAACAGCAGAGTAATGAAAGATGGACAAACGGCAGAATCATTTTCTTGATCGGTGAACAAAAGGAGCAAAAATACGGCATTAGTTTAGACTGCACGAAGGCATTCTTGGGTGGATGTCGTCTTTGTCGGTTTTCTGTTGCTGTAACAGAATACTTGAGACTGGGTAATTTATAAAGAAGAAGTTTATTGGCTCATAGTCCTGGAGGCTGGGAAACCTAAGAGCATGGTGCCAACATCTGTTTGGCATCTGGTAAGGATCATTATTCAGGTCATGACAGGGCCGGGGCCATCGCTGGAGAGACAGAGCCAAACTGGTTTACATAACTGACCCACTCTGTTAATAAACCATTAGCCGATTAGTCTATTAATGGATGGATCAGTTCATGAGGATCTATCACCTTTTAAAGTTCCCACCTGGTCCCAGCTCTTAATACTTCACAAAGGGGGATTAAACTTCAACCTGAATTTTGGTGGGGACATCCAGACCACAGCAGATGTCTAATAATTTGTAGGGCTATTTTACTTAAGGGCTATTTTACTTAAGTATTCATGGGAGACCTAAAAGGAGTCTGCAGAATTCACCCTCACTGCCTGTGTTTGTAATTAGACTGAGGCATTCAGATGGTGACCTGTGTATAATAATCATAGCTAATGTTTATTGAGCCTTGCTGTGTGCCAGGCATTTCTAGAAGCAACCCACGCTGTGAGGTATGGGGGTCACTGTCCCTGTTCTACAGAAGACAGCACTGAGGAAAGTCAAATTAAATAAATGTATGACCTTGCGTCCCAAGGTCATGCAGATTGTAAAAGTGCAGCTGGGATTCCAGATCAGTCAATAGGTAAGTCCTGCCACCCAGGACTGTGGCTTGGCTGCAGGACAGTGGAGATGAGTGGTCAGAACAAGCCAATGCCCAGCAAGAAACTATTTGGTAATCCAAATTACCAAAAATTAAAACATGCTTAGTCCCATAGTATGTTCAGTGGATTTTTGTGTGTGTTTTGTTTTATTTTGTTTTGTTTTGTTTTGTTTTGTTGGTACTGGGGATTGAACCCAGGGGCATTCTACCTTTGAGCTACACCCCCACCCCTATTTTATTCTTTATTTTGAAACAGGGTCTCACTAAGTTGCAGAGGCCTCACTAAGTTGCTGAGGCTGGCTGCGAACCCGGATTCTCCTGTCTGCCTCTGGGATTACAAGCGTGAGCCACCACTCCTGGCTTGCTCAGTGTCTTTTCAAAAAATTACTTGAAAATCTACAAACCACACATTCATGTACTTTATATATGGTAACACTCTCTGAACAGAATATTTCATGATACATACATTTCCTACACCAAGAAGAACAGGTAAAAGGTCTTAGTGTGTTATGAATTCTGCCTATGACAGACATACCCAGTGAGGGTAAATTCTTGCTTTAGAAAACTGTGGCAAGAGCCTGGCATGGTGGTACACTCCTGTAATCCCAGTACTTGGGAGGCTGAGATAGGAGGATCGCAGGTTCGAGGCCAGCCTCAGCAACTTAGTGAGGCCCTCAGCAACTTAGTAAGACTATTTCAAAATAAAAAGGGTTGGGGGTGTAGCTCAGAGGTAAAATGTCCCTAGGTTCAATTCCCAGTATGGGGTGGGGTAGAGAAGGAGAGAGGGAGAGAAGGAAAGAGAGAGAGGAAGGAAGGAAGGAAGGAAGGAAGGAAGGAAGGAAGGAAGGAAGGAAGGAAGTTGAGGGAGGGAAGGAAGGGAGGAGAGAGAGCGATGGCAAAGCTTTATGGTTCCAAGTATGAAGTACTTCTCATTTTGACAGGCTCCTGGGAAAGAGAAATTTGTCCCTTCCTCGTGTGCTGAGTGAAATGTCAGTGGAGTCACCTTGCAGCTCCACTCTATTGTCATGCAAGGAATGAATTCTCCTTTTGATTCATGGGCAAGAAAAAATGTTACTGCATCCTCCCTGAAATAAAAGCAGACACCCAGGGATGCTGTGACTGTCCTGGGCTCTTTCCTACCAGGGAAGAAGCGTCCCCAAACTCTGCAGCTATGCCTGGTCACAAGCCATATCTATAGAGGTCTCTTATTCAGGAATTTGCAATCGCAACTCCTCATTTGCAAATTTTTCTTCAAGAGTTAAGATTGTATTCTTTTCCTTTGAAAATAATGCTTACGTTAAGGTCTGCAATTTTCCTGAATCTTAAATATTCCCCAATCATAAATTTTAAAATGTGATTTTCTTTCCTTCTTTCTTTTTTTTTTCTTGGCTATCAAGAGATTAATTTGAACTGTAGAGCTTTTCACTTATGAATAGTTATAATCAATTGGTTGTGTAATTGCTAATAAAAGAGACTCTAAGATGTATTTTAAAGCAATTAAAATTTAGTTACCATTCAAAAGTAAATTAAATGTAGCTAATTATTGCAACTGCTAAATTCCTGAAATACTTCATAATGTTTACAGATGAATAACTGATTTTGATCATCCTGGTCCTCGGGTTTCCAGGGGTGAATTTATGGATGAATTTCTGAGTTGAACATAATTAACCCATATGTGATAGCCCGTCACAGAAAACAATAAAATGAATGGTTTTGCCAGGTTGTGGTGGTGCACGCCTATAATTCCAGTCTTTGGGAGGCTGAGACAGGAGGATCACAGGTTAGGGATCAGTGTGTAGTAACTTAGCAAGACCCTGTTTCAAAATAAAAAAAAATAAGAAGGGGCTGGACAGATGAGGAGCCAGGCTCAGAGCGACGAGGGGACACTCACAGTCGCCCACCAGGAATCAGAGGGCCGGCCCAGGCTTCCTGTCTGGGGATCCTTCCTGGAGGGAGAGCGGGAAGTGGCCAAAAGAACATCTGGAAGCTTTCCCGGGCTGGCTTCAGTGCCGTGTTCTGTAAGAGTCAGGGAGAAGCAGAGGGCTGGACAGCGTTGCCCCTTGAGGATGTGCTCACAAGTCACCCAGGTTTGGTTAGCACCCAGCACACAGCACCCTCCCGGGCCCTCCTGCTGGGCCTCGGCTCCCCTGGCTGGGCCCTCCCCTTCCTTCCCCAGCTGGGACTGGGGAGCATAGAGAGCAGTGTCTAGTGCTGACTGCGCTGCGTTTACGGGGAGCTGGTCTGCAGGGGGGACAGAGTGAGGCTAGAATGGGCTGCAGCGGGTGCAGGGACCATGAACTGCGGCTGGCGACCCCTCGCGGACCGCAACCTGGGAAGGACTGGATCCAGCCTCTGCTGCAGCAGGCTCCTCGGCTGGGTAGCAAGTGAGCCCAAGCGCAGGATGGACTGACAGTGAGCTTGGTGGCCTGTGTCAAAGGAAATGAAGTCATTAAGGTCAAGACCTTCTAGAGATTGCAGATGGAGGGTATTCACACCCGCTAAGGGTTAAAACAGAGGATGCGGCCGAGCGTGGTGGCGCACGCTTGTAATCCCAGTACTTTGGGAGGCAGAAACCGGAGGATCCGGGTTCGCGGCCAGCCTCAGCTCTCAGCTCTCTCGCTCTCTCTCTCCGTCTCTCTCTCTTTCTCTCTACTTAGTGAGGCCCTCTGCAACTTCGTGAGACCCGGTTTCAAAATAAAGTATAAAAATAGGGCCGGGGGTGTAGCGTGGAGGTAGAACGCCCCTGGGTTCAATCCCCAGTACCGCAAAAAAAAAATAAAATAAAATAAAAATAAAACAGAGGACGCTCCAGTAGTTGTGGATAAACTGAAGTCAGCATCCTGCCAGTCAAGGAATTACCACCAAAGACAGCTAGTCTGCACCCCCCACCCCAGTCCCCCCTGTAAGAAACCTCTCCTGCATTTGCCTTATTCCAGACCTGAATTGTAATTCGTGTGTGTGTGTGTGTGTGTGTGTGTGTGTGTGTGTGTGTGTGTCTGTGTATAGAGGTGTCCCGGGGGATGAACTCAGGGGTGTTCTACCTCTGAGCTACCCCCCACCCCTTTTTGTTTGTTATTTTGAAACAGGATCTCACTGAGTCGCTGAGACTGACTTCAAACCAGCGATCCTAGTGTTTCAGCCTCCCAAGTACTGGAATTATAGGCACATGCCAATACACCTGGCATTTGAATTGCAATTTTTTCCCCAAAATAAGCACTATTTCCAGCCAGGCACAGTGATGCACACCTGGAATCCCAGTACTTAGGAGGCTAACACAGGAGGATCACAGGTTCAAGGCCAGCCTCAGCAACTTAGCAAGATCCTGTTTCAAAATAAAAACTATAACTGGGCTGGGGTGTGGCTTGGAGATAGAATGCTCCCTGATTTAATCCATACGCACAGGAAGTAAAATACTCCCCGATTTAATGTGCTCTTTTAACACACACACACACACACACACACACACACACACACACACTTCCTTTGACTTCCGTGTCAATCTTTGTCAGTTGATCCTGGCTGACTCCACCAGACACATCGATGACACTGCCTTGAGCAAGAATAAAGGCCACCGTAGAAGACAGGGACCGGTGTTCCCCTTATCCACTCTGTTCTCCCTCCATCTTCACCCCTGCCCACCCCCAGGTCTCCTCTGACCTTGAGTCCCTCAGAAGAAGGACTCTGGTTCGTTTTTCTCTCCCTCCCTCTCTGCTGGCCGACTCCAGGTGCGACGCCACTGCCCCTCCCCAAGAGCGTGGACCCTCTCGTGTCCCTAGGCCAGAGGTTGCTCTGCCACCTGGTCCTCATTTCCTAACCTGCCTGACCTCCCTTGATTCCAGGGGAGTTCCTCCAGGTGACCGTGCAGCTGTTCTGTGCCCTCAAAGCCCAGCTCAAATGCTGCCTCCACCAGGCAGCCCTCCTGGCTCCCTGCCCTCCCAGAGCTCCCCCCACCCCATGGCCTTCTCCCCTGCTCTGTCACTAAACCCCAGGGTGTCAGCAGCAGCTAATGTGGTCATCTCCTGCAAGGACACACTGGACACTGGAGGGTCCTTCTCTGTCCCGCTGCCCAGGGCTCCCGTCCTCTGGAATTAAAGAAGCCGGAGACTGAGTGGGTACTGGATTAAAATGCTATTATCCAGATAAATTGCTCAATGCATTACTGCCCATCACACAATCAAAGCTAAATCAGTAGATAAGGATGGGTCAGCGACTGATTGTTTTGATCCAATTCCTGAAGTCTAGATTGCTCCCTGGCCTGAAGACTGTGAGGAGCTAGAGGGCCGACTAATTGATTCCTTCCTCGTCGAGGGTTTCTTTCAAGCAGGCTCGGGTCTAATTGGCCTTCAATTCCCAAGCAAAAGAGGTACAGTAAGGGCTGTTTCATGAGTGAAAACATTCCACTTCTCTCTGCGTCTTGGGGGAATTACTCGGCGGTGGCAGATGACGCACAGTAATGGAAGGTCAATCAAGGTTAAAAGAAATGTGCTCCATAGAGGCGCACGAGGGGCCATTTGCACACCTTGGTCAATATCGGTTTCCAGACTTTAACGCTCAGGGTTATAGATGACAGGAACGTTTTAGCACACACAGAAGATTCCAAATGGCCTTTCTCTAAATGCACCACACAGTGCTAAACCGTTGTTCTTTTCTTCCTTTCTTCTTTCTGTCCATCCATCTGTCCGTCCTTGCTTTTTGCTTTTCTTTTTTTTTTTTTTTGGTACTGGGGATTGAACCTAGGGGCATTCTACCTTGAGTTACCCCGCCCCCAGCTTTATTTTATTTCTGTATTTTGAAGCAGAGTCTCACTAAGTTGCTGAAGATCTCACTAAGTTGCGGAGGCTGGCCTCAAACCTGCAATCCTCCTGTCTCAGCCTCCCAAATACTGGGATGGTAGGCATGCAACACTAATCCCGGCTCTTTCTTTTTTCTTTTTAATTTTTTCTTGCAAATAGTTCTGGAGAAGACACTTTCACTAAGTTATTTTATCCAGTAACTCACTAAATTATTTAACCAGTGACTCATTAAGTTGGAGTAGTTGAGACATTTTCTTAGTTCCTAATCGCCTTTGCTTGAAAGGGAATTGCTAATGAAAATATTTTTCTTGCATCAAAATTAAAAACTTGGAGGGAAAAAGCAATGCCTTATTTCAACTGTCTTCCTGGATTTTCTTTCTGGGGGAAGAGGGTAGGGGAGCCAGGGGCATCGATGGAGGTTCCACAGCTTGTGAGTGGCTTGCTGGCTAGCTACATCCTGGAACACCTAGGTGCAAACTCATAGTAGAGTTCTCAGGGTGTGAGTGGAGGTGGCTCTGCGGCAGGTGTTATGTGTGGGTCAACCTGCACCCCAAGATAGATTACAGCCACCCCACAATCAATGGACGGATGACTTTTTGGATGGTTTTAATGGTAGGAGAGAGAGAAGCCCACTGTCTTAGTTGGGGCTGTTGTCACAGAACACTTCGTTCTTTTGCATGTATGTGTGAGCTTGATACTGGGGATTGAACCCAGCGGCATTCTACACCCTGCCCTATTTTACTTTTTATTTTGAAACAGAGTATCACTAAGTTGTTGAGGGCCTTGTTAAGTTGCTGAGGTTGGCCTCCAACCTGTGATCCTTCTGCCTCAGCCTCCCAAGTACGGGAATTACTGGCATGCACCACCACTCCCAACTATTATTGTGTGTGTGTGTGTGTGTGTGTGTGTGTGTGTGTGTGTTACTGGGGATTGAACCCAGGGGCATTCTACCTCTGAGCTACACTCTCAGCCCTATTTTATTTTTTTATTTTGAAACAGTGACTCACTAAATTGTGGAGGGCCTCGCTAAATTCCTGAGACTGGCCTCAAACCTGTGATCCTCCTGTGTCAGCCTCCCAAGTACTGGGATTACAGACGTGCGCCACCACGCCCTGCTCGAGATATATTATTAAATGAAAAAAATATGGTGCAGTAAAATAAGAACAATTTGGTCACTTTACTAAAAAGTCCACAAGGAAATAAACACATACATAGATAAGCATGAGAATTTGTCTGGGAGGTTGTACAATGAACTGATAATCGTGGTGTCCTCAGAAAAGGGATGAAAGATTGGGACAAGGGGGGAAGGAAGCAGCTTTTACTATTCATTTTTATATATATTTATATACTTTTCAAATATTCAAAGGCATGCCGCAGCCTTCTTGCACTTAGAACCCTGGGCAGCACTTAGCGCTATGCTCTGAGGCCTTTTATATGATGAAATCACCCACAAAAAACACACAGGAAATGTGACACTAAGCCCACCACACAAAAAGTCCTAGGCGAGTATTCTACCTGCTTACAGGTGGAACCAGAAGGCAGAGCCTTGTTCTGCCTTGGCTGGAGACAGGTGCAACTGGGTCACACAAAATATTCTGCGCCGGGCACATATCTAACTCACTCTACAGCACCACCAAGTATTGATCTCATAGTCACAAACAAATTTCAGCAAGCAGTCAAGTCTGTAAATACGAAATTGACCAAGAATGAGGCTCAGCAGAATTCCCCTCCCCCAGAGTTACAAACATGGTCTCTTAAGAGTTGTCATCAAAAAGTTTTGGAGCTGTGTCTTGCAGGCGTAGGATTTAAATTCCCATTCGTGAGTGGCGTGACGTTACGGATGATTCGATGTGGGTAAGCAGCCAGGCTAGCGTCATTTATCACGACTCCTTTTCCTACGGATTTGACATCTGCCGAGTGCCCGTGGTTCTTTTTATGAACGCTCCCTCTGCCCTCTTAGTCTGTCTAGTTTTTAATCAATGCCACTGTACTTTAAGCACTGCTTGTATAACAGGGCTTGATCTCCGGTGGGACAGGCCCCTGCACCTGGTTCTTCTTCCAAATTATCTTGTCTATTCTTTTATTTTCTTCCTTTATTTATTACTTATTTGTTTATTTATACTAGGGATTGAACCCAGGGGGATTCCACCTCTGAGCTATACCCTCAGCCCTATTTTATTTTTTTCATTTTGAAACAAAGTCTCACTAAGTTGCTGATTATTTCCTCATTTTGATGGAACAGTGGACATAACAATAGAGTATATGTAAATTATAAAGCATAATAATAAAACAAATCCCCGGGACTCAGTAGCTGTCACCCATACCACCACGGCCACCTGCATATGTCCCCAGCACAGGGAACTACGATCTTGAATTTTTTCTTTTTGGATACCAGGGATTGAACCCAGAGGTGTTTTACCTCCAAGCTACACTAGGTACCTATGCCTAGACACACTATTGTAGTTTTGTAGGGTTTTTTTTCTTTAGTTTTATAAAAATGGCATCATGTTCTGTGTAAGTTTTACAACAGTTTCCTCAAATTCATCCACAGTGTTGTGTGGCTGTAACTTTAATCTTTATTGCTCTGCGATATTCCTTCTGTGCACACACTGTGGTGTATTTGACCCTCCCCTGTGGAAGGAGAGCTGGGAGGGTCCCGGATGTTGAAGGAACACCTGTGTGAGCCTCTCAGGGCATGTGGCCCGCGCTTCCCAACAAGACTGCTGCAAATACTCCAGAAGATGATACCAAATTACTTACCACGGTGATCGTGTCAATTTTTACTCCCATTAGAAATGTCTTTAAGTCCTCATTGATCCACACCCCCAACATTTGCCATTAGTGTTATGGATTTTGCCAGCCCTGCAGGGATACAAAAGGTATCTTGTGATTGCCACGTACGTTTCTCAGCTATTACTGGAATTGATCATCTTTTTAGACATTTATTTGCTGCTCATGTTTCTTCTTCTGAGAATTGCTGCTCCTGGCTATCACCTGTGCTCCGATTAGTTATTTGCCTTTTAAAATTTTTTGATTTGTATAAAGTTTGTCTGTTGTTTAAGGAATCCTTTCCTATTCAGAGGATATAAAGATACTCTCCTATACTCATTTCCCTTCAGTTTTTCCTTTCACATTTATGTTCTAAATCCATCTGCCATTGATTTTTGTGCATGTTATACAAATAACTAATTATTTGAACATTGTTTACTGAATATTCTTTCCACAAGAAAAAGAAATCTCCTTTGCTTTGTCTCTCTCACATCAAATTCTGATATTTATTTGCATTCTTTCCTGTTAAATGGATCCTTTATATCTCTCTGCCTGTATAATTATCCCTTGATATCTGCTGGATGGATCTGAAGGGGCTCAAGTCCTTTATGTCTCATCATTTGAGGAATGTTATAGAAATTAAAAGTTACAGATTTTACACACACATACACACAGAGCTCTTGTTGGTAGCATGATCAGTGTGTGTGTGTGTGTGTGTGTGTGTGTGTGTGTGTGTGTGTGTGTATGTGTGTGTATGTGTTTAAATGAATCTTGTTTCTGCATTACTTCAATGGAGAAAGTGATTTTTTCTGTGTGTGTGTGGTTGGACATTTGAAAAGTTAAGTACATCATTTTCTTCTAGTCTGAACTTAAAATCTATAAGAGAACAATGAACTAGCCCATCAATTTTCAAACAAGCTGAGTGCGGTGGCACATACCCGTAACCCCAGTACTTGGGGGGTTTAGACAGGAGTGTCCCAGGTTTAAGGCCAGCAGTGCAGGGAAACTTAGCAAGACCCTGTTGAAAAAATAAAAATAAAATAGGGCCAGGGGTGGAGATCAGAGGTAGAATGCCTTGGGTTCAATCCCCAGTACCACAGACATACAAAAAGTTTTTTTCAAACAAATATTGAGCAATCACCTATTTTGAATAAGCTGTTCTACTATACAGAGGAGTAGAAGTAGTAGTGGAAGCTGTTCCACTACACATAACACTAGACAGGGTAGAGTCCTGCTCTTGATGTCCTCTGAAAAGCGGAAATGTAGTGTCTATTCCTCCTGTGGGGTCTGAGATTTTACCACCTTTCAAGCTGACAGACAATCCCGTTACCGTTTACTGTTACTTTTCTGGTAGAAGACACATGGCTCCAGGTTCAGAGTCAAAGGACTTCACGACTCGTGGCAAAAGCTGTAGCCAGCACATTATGTTGGTCCCGTCGTTTCCCCAGGCTCCTCCTGTCTCAGGAGGGCTGCAAAGCACCCAGCATGACTGCCTGCATGACAAGCTGCAGGATAAGGGAGGAACACCAAGCTTGGGGAACCTCTATTCCTTCGCAGCGAGCCCACATTTATCTAGGGGAGATGTGACCTCCTTGTTTGTTGCAAACCCAGCCAGGGGAAACGAGCTGGTAAAGACTTGCCGAGGTTTTACATTCTTGGCATACCCGGCTGGAGCTTGACGCCATGCCCAGAGCTCATGGCAGCCTCTAACGTTGCCAGAACGGTAAACGGAGCGGGCATTGCAGAGGATCGCTGAGCGCAGCCCAACGCCCACCCACGTAGTCACTGTCTCATTACTTCTGTGTTATACCATGGCTTCTCCTTATCATTCCGCCTCCCATCAATATGCCTTGGTAACGGCCTCCTGGGGGACCTTTTTCAAGGAAAGAAAACATGTAGGAAAAAAAACAGTGAGTGAAATAATAGGAATGAATATGTTTGTCCTCTGTGTGTCAATATTTCCAACAAGGGAATCAAAGTCCTGAATTCTTAAGTTTTTAAAATACTTTTCTAGCCGGGCGTGGTGGCGCACGCTTGTAATCTCAGTACTTTGGGAGGCGGAGACCGGAGGATCCGGGTTCGCGGCCAGCCTCAGCGCTCTCTCTCTCTCTCTCTCTCTCTCTCTCTCTCTCTGCCTAGTGAGGCCCTCCGCAACTTCGTGAGACCCGGTTTCAAAATAAAGTATAAAAAAATAGGGCCGGCGGTGTGGCACAGAGGTAGGACGTACCTGAGTTCAATTCCCGGTACCGCAAAAAAAGAATAAATAAATAAAATAAATAAATAAATAAATAAATAAATAAATAAATAAATAAATAAAAGTAAAATACTTTTCTTGGAAGCCGGGCGTGGTGGCGCACGCTTGTAATCCCAGTACTTTGGGAGGCGGAGACCGGAGGATCCGGGTTCGCGGCCAGCCTCAGCTCGCTCTCTCTCTCTCTCTCTCTCTTTCTCTCTCTCTCTCCTTAGTGAGGCCCTCCACAACTTCGTGAGACCCGGTTTCAAAATAAAGTATAAAAAATAGGGCCGGGGGTGTAGCGCAGAGGTAGAATGCCCCTGCGTTCAATCCCCGGTACTGCAAAAAAAAAAAAAAAAAAAAAAATACTTTTCTTGGTGCATTGTAGTTATGCACCATAGTGAGGTTCAAAGTGCTACAAACACACATGCACACAGCACTTGGTGTGTTTCCCTCCACATCCCACCCTACTACCCCCACCCCACACATGTTAGTGATTTTGGTAGTGATACCTTCACATATATGGACATAGCATTATTTGAGCTGTTTTCTTTCCTTTTTTATTATTTTATTAGTGCATTGCAATCATACATCTTGAAGGATTTCAGGGTGGTTGACATATACATGCACTCCTTGGTCAATTAGCCCTTCCCCAATTCCCACCCCCCGTCTCCCCCTCCCTCCTTCCCATTAGTAGTTGACTTTGAATAGTAATTGACTTTTGAGTTGCATAGTAGTTGACTTTGATATCTTTGTGTATGTCCATCCTGTGCACCAGTTTGTTTCCCTCTCCTTCCCTCCCATCTCCCGCAGTTAGTTCGCCTTCTTTGCTCATCTGAGGTTTTCTCTCTTTGTCTGGAGTCCCTCTTGTGCAGGGTTGTGGCTCATCCTCCTGTGACCTCAGTACTGGGGTACTCCTCGGGCGGGGCCGGGGGCTCACCCACCCTGTGTCCCCAATGCCCAGGGTTTTCTTTTTCAGTTTTCCTTTTTCCCCTCCCACTTCCCTCCTCTAATGTCCTTCCACTATCCTACTGGTCTCTCTCCATAATTATCTAAAGTCCCTTTTGTTTCCTGTTTTCTCTCTAGCTTCCACATTTGAGAGAAAACATATGACCCTTGACTTTCTGAGACTGGCTGATCTCACTTAGTGTAATATTCCCTAATTCCATTCATTTTCCTGCAAATGACACAATTTTGTTCTTCTTTCTGGCTGAGTAGACTTCCAACATGTATATACACCACGCTTTCATTATCCATTCATCTGTTGACAGACACCTAGGTGGATTCCATAATTGGCCATTGTGACTTACGCTGCTGTGAACATGGATAATGCCTCTTAATGTGGAGGCATCCGCACATTCTCACAGCTATTACCTTTCTCTGCTGATTGTGTTATTAATATCAACATCTACTTGGACTGGAAAGAAGTTTAAAAGAATTCATCATTTGTAGGTTTGCCTAAGTATCTGAAACTTCTCCCCTCTTGTTTCTGTTCTAAACATGGTTTGTTCTATGTGCGATTTCCTTAGCTTTATTTGTGTTAAGAACTTTAAAAGTAAGTCTGCAGAATGTCCGGCATCGGCAGTGAGAGATTGACTTTTCTTTCACATTTACCATTTCGAATGACTTTGTAAAGGGATTTTATAGACCAGGGCTTTCGGTGCTTGTAGAGAACGTGCTGATAAAGCTGTCAAAGGAGTAAAGACATTGTTTACGCCCGAAAAGAATTCTAAAGAAACACATAAACAATTCCAGGTGGTGAGGAGTTATTTAGAAAAGAAGCCAAGCATTTAAACAGCTGGAGAAGAGGGGAAAAAAGGAAGTCTTTTTATCCTGTATTTCAAATAAAAACACTTTACGAGACATAAAGCAGTATTTGCCTCAGGATGCATATTCACACAAAAGGTTATGATTTGTGTTTCTTTTCTATGAGTAGTTTTATTTGGTTGCAAATGGGAGTGCATGCAAAATTAATGTGATTTTTGAGAAGGGCATTCATTTCAATGGTGGTAGAAAGCGTGGTCGTTAGAGCTGAAATGTCTAGAGGTGAAGACAATGCACAGGTACGGTTTACATCCTTAGCTCTGTGACATCAACAGATGTCACTATTTTAATTATAATTTTCAATGACCCCTGAGAGATATAGAATGTATATTTAAGAGTTCTAAGCCGATTGTGGTGGCACACGCCTGGAATCCCAGTTCTGGGGAGGCTGAGACAGGAGGATTGCAGGTTCAAAGACATCCTCAGCAATGTAGCAAGACCCTGTTTCAAAAAACAAAAAATAAGAAGGGCTAGGAGTGTAGCTCGGAAGTAGAACACACCTGGGTTCAATACCCCTTACCACACACAAAAAAGTCCTGTATAATCTTTCAGGGTACTCTCTTGTAGATCTTCAAGATGAAAATAATAACTTCATAGAAAAAAGGACCCTCTTCCTTTATAGGGAGTCAGTGGGGGACCTGAACCCCTGAAGTCTGGTGGGTCTAGAGAGGGTAAGGCATAAACACAGGGGCTGTCAGATACACCCAGAACGCCCCCAACATCAAGGTCACAGGCATGGCATCTACTCCATACCTCCAGCTCTGATCACCATGGTGAGCCCGAGACCCAATTTCCAACCATTTCCTAACATGTCTGGGCCAGGCCCCCTGGGAACCCAGTTTCCATGTCCCAAGTCACACTGGTTATTCTGCATTTAGGATGCTTCTCTCCCATGACCCCCTGGCTTGGGCGCTGGCCTCTCACATCCCACTCACCTGTATCATCTCTTGTTATCTCTTCTTCCTCATCCCAGTCTCCCCCCACCACTGCCATCGCCCAGTACGTGCCCACGCCCTGTTGGTTTGGGCTTTGAAGTCACTCTCAGACTCTGACTTCATGTTTCCTCCTTGTGCCCTCTCTGATAGTGTCACTGGTCACCTCCATGTCTCCATGTCTTTCATTCAATAACAGATGTTTACTGAGCACTGACTATGGCTCTGTGCTGGGTCCTGGAAAGGTATCTTTCTCAATCATCTGTCAAAACAGGTTGTATTGTCTCTTTCCCAACATCAGACATCTTCAGTGGTATCCCATTACCCACAAAAATACAATCCAAATGTCCTGGCCTCTCTCCAGCCCCATCTATGCCTACCATTTGCAGGATAGTGAGCCCCTATCCTGCTTGTCTTTAGTGGCTGCAGGAGCAGTGCGGGTGCGTGCCATGGCCACAGTAATGTTGCACAGGATGCCTAAGGTGATTTGCCGAGCCCTGCTACAAACACTCAGAAAACAGAAAAGAGCAAAGCCTCCAGGGGCTTCTGTCCAACATAGAATAGCAGGGGACTAGATTTAACCTCCTGCCTGAAACAACCTTTAAAAATGGACAGAATATACAATGCTCTGAATGTCATGCAATGAAGGACCATGATCCCTAAGAGATGGTCAGCAAATGAGGTGAGCCCTACAGTTCCCCCGCTGTCAGCCCTGAGGGGTTTGCAGGCCTCAGTGCTGGGAAAGGGAACTGAGGAGGCTCCCTGCAGACCCCCTGAGTTGGTGGGACAGAACTGAATCTGAGAGGGACCAAGACATGGAGACTAGAGTTCTAAGGATGGAGTCCTGAAGAGGAGAGAGCTGCGGGGATCCTCAGAAAGGTCCCCTTGAGTGTTCTATTGAATACTGGTTAGCACATGCATAAGAAGACAGTGCTTGAGTCTAGGAAAAGACCTGACCAAGGAATTGGAGATACAGTGCCGGGTGCTCACCCAGGGCTGGAAACAGTACCTGTTCCCACATGGCTCAGAGGTCTCACAACAGTCTTGCCTCAGGACTAGGGAATATTTAGCCCTAGATTGAGCCCCGCTTTTGTTCCACCTAACTGGATCTTAAAATCAAGACTCATTTCTTCTTTACATTTGCAATGGGCCATATAACCTGGGGGGGGAGGGGTGTCAAAACACCATATTTCTTTGTCCTTAGAATATTATTGTAGTCATATTTTTTCACGAGCTCACAGGTGGACCCGAGAACTGACGGGCATCGACTTCCATAGTCACAGGCAACTTACAGGTGAGCAGGAAATTTCTAGAGGGCATTATGAAGTACACAGGATGATGTGTGCATATGAGTAGGTCCTGGGGATGCTCTTAGCCAGGTGGACACACCTGACATGTGCACAACACAGGTCAGCAAAGGCAGCATTTTCTCATCTCCTCTTGAGGATTTGCCAGCCTACTGATTAGGTCCATTGAAACTAACCTCATCAATGCAACAGTCTTTCTTTGAAAAGTAAATCTTTCCCCGTAGCCTTTAGAGTATATATAGTATTTTGTACATTTACATATTGAGAAGATTGAAGGGTATATCATTATTTCAAGTAGTTGGTCATTTTTGTGAATCACGGTTATTATTTCTTTTTTTATTTCTGGTATGGATTTGAGAGTGAATTTCCTAAAGAAGAATGAATACCTTTGGGTGATTAAAACTCCACACCATTTAACCTCTAAGAGGGAGAACAAGATGGAGATGTCTGCTCTCATCATCTTACCCATTCCCATTCACAATGATCAAGGTCCAAGATAATGCTATAAGGCAAGAAAAAGAAATAAACAGCATATAAATTGAAAAAAGAAATATAATATTTGCAGGTGACCTGATTTCCTACATAGAAAATCCTAAGGCATCTTCAACAAAATGACTAAGACTAGTAAATTCAGCAAGATCACAAGATACCAAACACACAAAAGTCAGCCACATTTTTGTATACTAACAACAAACATGCAGAAACTGAAATTAAAAGCACAAAAATGAACCTCAATATAAACTTCACACCTTGCGCAAAAATCAACTCAAAATGGATCATAGTTGTAAATGTTAAACAAAACAATGAAACTTTTAGGGAAAAATCATGGGATAAAATCTTTTGGTTCCAGGGCTAGACCAAGAGTTCGTAGACTTGACACCAAATGCACGAAGCCACAAAAGCAAAGAGTGATAAATTGGACATTAAAACTTTAAGAACTTTGTTCTGTGAAACCATGTGCAATGGACTGAATGTTTGCATCCCCCCCAAAAAAATTTATACGTTGAAACCATAATCATTGCTCAATATGATGGTATTAGGAAGCGGGGCCTGTGGCAGGGGATTAGGTCCTGAGCATGGCACCCTCATGAATGGGATTAGTGCTCTTATTTACGAGACCCCAGAGAGCTCATTTACCCTGTTTCTGCCAAGTGAGAACACACTGAGAAGCTGGTAGTCTGCAACCAGGAAGCAGGCCCTCCCCAGACACGGGTGCCTTGAACCTGGATGTCCAGCCGCCAGAGAACTGTGAGGAGTAAGTGCTTTGTGGTTTGAACTGATGGTATTTTTTGTTATAGCAAACTGAACTAAGACACCATCTGAGGAGAATGAAAACACAAGCTACACTCTGGGGAAAAATATTTGCAAGCCGCTCATCCGACAACGAACTAGTATACTTTTTTGTTCTTCCATGAAGAAGAACAAATTATGTCATTTGCAAGAAAATGGATGGAACTAGAGAATAGTATGCTAATGAGATCAGCCAGTTTCAGAAAGTCAAGGGTCGTATGTTTTTTCTCATATGTGGAAGCTAAAGAGAAATTAGGAAACAAAGGGGACTTCAGAAAAAGATGGAAAGACTCCAGGAGAGTGGCGGAGGGGCCCCAGAGGAGGGAGATGGGTGGGAGGAAAGGAGACTTGATGGAGGAAAACAGTTCAAAAGTTCAAATAATGCTGTGTGTGTGTATATATATATATATATATATATATATATACACACACACACACATATATGTGTATATATTTGTGTGTGTGTGTGTGTGTGTGTGTGTACACATATATGAAATTATCAATGCCAATCTCAATAACATGTATGGGGAAAGGGGGGAGGGAGTGTGGTGGGATCTGGAGGGAGACACACCAAGTGTTACATGCATGTATGTTCCTATCATTCTGAACCTCATTATGATGGATAATTGCAGTACACCAATAAAAGTATATGGAAAAGAGAACTAATATAAAGAACTCTTTAAACTCAACAGTTAAAAAACAGCAAACAATACAGTGAGAAAATAAGCAAAACAAATGAACAGACATTTGCCATACAGGACACACAGATGGCTAATGCTCATCTCAAGAGATTTCAGGGAAATGCCAATTAAAACCACAGTCGTTTATTATTACACACCTGTCAGCAGAGTTCAAATAAAAATAGGCACACCAAAGGTTAGCAATGATGTAAGAAACTGATCACTCCTGCACTGCTGGTGGGGATGTCAAATGGTCCGGCCACTCTAGAAAGCTGATTGACAATTTCCTACACAACTAAATATGCAGTTACCATACCTAGCAAGTATATTCTTGGACGTTTACCCAGAGAAAGAAAAACTCACATTCACATAAACACCTGCACGCTAATGTTCATAGCAGCTTAATTTGTAATGGGCCCAAACTGGAAACAACCCAGATACTCCTCAACTGGTGATGAATAAGAAAACTGTGGTATGCCCATGTCCGGTATACTACTCAGCAAAGAAAAGGAATGAAGCATTAATATATGCAGCAGTTTGGATGAATCTTGAGGGAATTAGGCTGAGTGGAAAAAGCCAATTCCAAAAAGATACTGCTGTATGATTTTTTATGTAACATTCTTGAAATGACAAAATTTTTCAAATAGAGAAGAGACTGGTGGTTGACAGAGGTCAGGAACAGGGGACAGAATGGGGAGCAGGGGAGAGGGGGGTGTCTACAAAAGGCAGCATGGGAGGAGGGTCCTTGCGGTACTGGAAATGCTCTGTCCCCAGCCTGTGTCACTGTCAGTATCCTGGCTGTGATATTGTGCCGTAGTTTTGTAAGACTCCGCCTTCGGGGACACAGGACCTCTCTGCGTATTATTTCTTACAACTGCAAGTGAATCTCTACTTATCTCAAGATAAATCATTTTATTTAAAAACCTGGCATTTTCATAAAGAAGAACACAATGATGTCATTCGTAGGAAAATGGATGGAACTAAAGAATCTTATGCTAAGTGAAATCAGCCAGTCTAGAAAAGTCCAGGGTGGAATGCTTTCTCTCATATATGTAAGCTAGAGAGAAAACAGGAAACAAAAGGGACTTTAGATACTTGTGGAGAGAGACCAGTAGAATAGTGGGAGGGGATAAGGGAGGGAAAAGGAAGAACTGATGAGGCA
Organism: Glis glis; assembly: GCA_004027185.1. Taxonomy (NCBI): domain Eukaryota; kingdom Metazoa; phylum Chordata; class Mammalia; order Rodentia; family Gliridae; genus Glis; species Glis glis. The sequence continues at coordinate 80,296 of PVJS01000367.1, forward strand.
GTTCGAATAATGCTATGTTCTTACATAAAGGTTTCCCTACCAACCTCACTAACACGTATGGGGAGGGGTGGGGAGCCGGGTGGGATCTGATAGGAATCACACCAAGTCCTGTGCGCATGTAGGTCTGTATCACTTTGAACCTCAATATGATGTATAATTTCAGTGCACCAATTAAAATATTAAAAATAAAAAGCATAAACTTTATGAGTATTGCTTTATAATGTTTTAATCATGGACTCTTATCTTAGGTAATCAATAGTTATTTGATAAAAAACTGGCAATTTATTAAACACTTATCAAAATTTTGACTTACGTGTTGTGTTTGATAAAAATTACCCACCTTCTTACGTGTTGACCATTCCAAGATTTTCTTAGACATTTTACTGACTACCTAATAATCATCAAAATTATAAAATATATCATTTAGTATTAAGAATAATTTGATGACCATTGTAAAAGAATAAACAACTGTGTGTATATTAAAGGCCAGTTTTGATTATGAAGCACACAAAACAAAACCCCCATAAAGAAGATGGCAGACAATCGTCCATCTCACCCTAGATCCAGACAGAGGGCCGCGGGCTCCCCTGCCTGGGCTTCCGCCACGAGCTGACCTTCTCCCGCATCTTCTCTCGCAGGACCTCCTCTTCAGTGTGTGCGCCCTCAACGTCCTCTCCACCATCGTGTGTGCATTGGCCACGGCCATGTGCTGCATGCAGATGGCCTCCTCTGACGTCCTGCACATGGTGAGTGGTCCTCTTCCTGCCCCAACCCACTCAGCGTCCCCGGTCTGACCCTCCTCCTCCAGACAGTCTGAGGCCAATACAGAGGTGGACACTGCTGATTGGAAGCTAGAAGCAGGGTGGAGTGAGCAGTGGTGTCCACCCTTGGTGCTTGGAGACCAGTGGAGGAGGCCTCCTGCTGCTCTCTGGACCCGCTGCATGTTCAGTGCTGTTGATATATTTGTTCTAGATGTCCTTGGAACTCCCTGTTGACAGAGTCCTGCCACTGTCCGGTCCTCCTCTAGGCCGCTGAGTAATGTTATTGAAAGCCCCTTAGCTCTGGTATGTCCTTTAGGTCTAGCTACTCCAGAGCAAGGGCCTTCCTCACAGTTTGGAATTCTTTTAGTAAAGGAAGTTTAGGGTTGTTAGAAGATGAGTTCTCCAATTGAAAAACTGCTGATCTCTGCTTTTAAAAATTTCTAATTAACCCTGAACTCATAATCCAGTGGCTGGTCACTGGCTGTCATTTGGCGCCTGGGCCGGGGTCTTACAGAAAAAGAATTTATGCTCCTGGGGAGCAATGGGGCCAGGAGTAGGGGTCACCCACTTAATTAATACACATTTATAAACATGTACTTTATAAATAATGAAGGTTCCTGATTTCAATGTGGGTGGAACACAGCCTACTCTTCAGTATGTTACCACTGAACTCCATTGATAGGAAGACACTGTTCGTTGATGCTAAGGGTAGTAATCCCACTCTTTCTTGGTCTCAGTCTCTCTTTTTTCTTTCCTTCCTTTCTTCTTTCTTCATTTCTTCCTTTCATCTCTCTGTCTGTCTTAGTCTGTTTTCTGTTACTGTAACAATATACCCAAGACAGGGGAATTTGTAAAACAAAGAGGTTTATTTAGCTCACAGTTCTGCAGGCCAGAGAGCCCAAGGAGGAGCAGCTGCACCTGGCTGCTTCTGGTGAGGACCTTAGGGCAAAAGACAGAGGGAAAGTGGGCATGGAGCAAAGAGACAAAACACAGGGGGTACCTTGCTTTATCACAGCCCTCTCTGCTGGTCACTAATCCAGCCCCAGGACAGTAAGATAAAGATGACACTGATCCATTCTCGAGCCCCACCCCACCCCGCCACGCCCACAGCCCCACTAGCCACACCTCCCCACACTGCTGTATTGGGAGATTAAGCTTCAACGCGAGTTTCAGGGGGCCCACCCATATCCAAACCCCAGCACTGCCTTTCTCTCACCATCTCTCTCTTTCTCAACTTGCCCTTGAGACCCACCCTGCCACCCTCTCACGCTTTTATGCATCTCATGAAAGAAAAGGCAAGATGTTCCTGTGACAGGCTTCATTTTATTCTTCTTTCTCAACCACCCCCTGGCTGTACATCAGTTAATAAAGATATAGGGCCAGAGAGCATCATTACTAAGATGTTAAAAATTCATTGGTCCTGGTTGTACACCGTGTGCAGCCTCTGTGGTGTAGATCCGCGCAGCTGTCACCACGGGCTGACCTTTGAGAGAGGTCGTAGTGTTCTGAGAGGTGTCTAATTAAGCAGTTATTCAGAGAGGTGAACTTTTGGCCTCGTTCATCGAGGCCTTGTGTCGGCAATTTTCTCCAGCATGTTGTGTGAAGCTGAGGTTAAGCACCAGGGTTTCTCCTCACCTCAGCAGATTTCATTATTGATCTGTAAATATCACACCAATTTGATCAAACTAACAGAGCTAAAGGGCTATCAACACTGAAAGCTTGCACTCCCCTAGTTTAGGCATTTAAATCAAAATATGCAACTAAATAAGGATAAAGTATCTTCTAGCTATGAACGCATGTACAATGAGAACACCAACATGTGCAAGATTATTGTCTAGTTGGGATGTGTGGAGCAGGGCAAGGCCTGGAGTCAGGAATCTAAAGTCAGGCATGTCTGGGTCTGAGTCTCACCTCTTCTGTGTATGAAGAAGGAGATTCTGGGCATGTCATGAACCCTACCTCACCTGCGAAACGGATCTCCTGGAATACCTGGTGGTCCCTCCGTAAATGTGATCTATGTCGATTTTTATTTTACTTATTTTTGTTTTTATATTTTTGAAGTTCTGGAGATCAAATCCAGGGCCTTGTGCATGTGAGGTAAGTACTTTAGGCTTCTGGTGAGGGCCTCCGGGCAAAAGACAGAGGGGAAGTGGGCACTGGGCCACAGCCCCAGCCCTATGTTGACTTTTATATGTGGAGGGAATGTTAATGGGTCAGTGGGACATCACAGATATGACTGCAAATTCAGCGGTGCCTTGAAGTACTTTACCAATTATAAAGTACTCTGTAAGCCAGTTGTAGTGCTGCACACCCGTGATCCCAGTACTTAAGAGGCTGAGACAGGAGGATCACAGTTTCAAGGCCAGCCTCAGCAACATAGCGAGACCATGTTTCAAAATAAAATATAAAAAAGGGCTAGGGTTATAGTTCAGAGGAAAAAAATTGAACAATTGGTATTTTTCTTTAAGTGTTTGGTAGAGTTCTCCAGTGAAGCCTCCAAGCCTGAACTTTCTTTTGTGGTAGTTTTTTGATTACTAACTCAATCTCTTGTCACATTTTCTATTTCTTCTTGAGTCTGCTTCGGTGGTTTGGGTCTCTCTAGGAATTTTCCCACGTATATTGAACGTAAATTAAAATAAAATGTGTTAAATGTGTATTTATTATGTCAGTGTATGAGTGAGTAGGGAACAGATATTACTACAGTAACTCTTTTTTGTTGTTCATTTACCAGTCAACTACTGTTCCCAAAAGGAAGGTGTTTATTTGCTTCCATAAGTGTTGGTGTTTTTATGCTTTCACAAGTATTTTTTCTTACCCTATCCTTCTTTTGTTGATGTTGTTGTGTGTGGTACTGGGGATTGAACCCAGGGGGCATTCTACCTCTGAGCTACACCCCAAGTCCTATTTCATTTTATTTTATTGTCATTTTGAAACAGAGTATCACTAAGTTGCAGAGGGTCATGTTAAATTGCTGAGGCTGGCCCCAAACCTGCAATCCTCCTGTCTCAGCCTCCCATGTACTGGGATTGCAGACCTGCACCATCGTGGCCAACTTTCCTATCCTTCTATTGGAGTGTATTCACTTCCCTCCTTCTTTCACACCATGGCCAACTTCTAAGTTTTCTTTAGGCAATTTAAAATATTTAGTTCCACTCTTTAGGTTTCTACCTCTAGTATTGTCCTTTTCTGTTTCAGTAATCTTTAATCTCTAAAAGCATCCATCCCATTTCCATTTATTCCCCTTTAGATTTATCTTTCTCTAACATGCATGGCTTACCACTGTTTCTGGGCTCTCGATCTTCCCCTATTTCACATCTTCATTCTGACCCAAGTTTCATGTGTTGGATCCAACTCATCATTCTGGACCTGTATTTGCATGAGACCTCCCAGTGAGAAGCAGTGATTTATAATGAGAGCATTACTGGAGGGGGCGACACTGTGAGCAAGTATGTGGAAGACCCCCTGCCATCCTGGCCTGATGAGCCAACACTCCTCTCTTTTTTCAGGAAGGCCCTCTGGAACACTCCTCATCCTCGGCCCAGCTTCTACTGTCCTCCCCAGCTCCGTGTTGAGCAGCTCACCACACAGGGTGCTGGGCGGAGGGGATGAAAGTCAGTCCTTTTTTTTTTTTTTGCGGTACCAGGGATTGAACCCAGGGGCATTTTACCTCCAAGCTACACCCCTGGCCCTATTTTTTATACTTTATTTTGAAACCGGGTCTCACGAAGTTGTGGAGGGCCTCACTAAGTAGCTGAGGCTGGCCGTGAACCCGGATCCTCCAGTCTCTGCCTCCCAAGTACTGGGATTACAAGCGTGCCCACCACACTCAGCAAAGCCAGTCCTCTTGACAAGCTGTTGTTCCTGCCCTGGATCCCCAGCCTCCCATAGAAGGAGACTTCTTCCTCTTTTGCCCCAGTGGGCAGCTCTTTGGGCCTGGCAGCCCTACACCTGTAGGCTTGGATTCTTGCTATTTCCCAGCCCCTTACAGCTCCTGAATTTTGGCAGAGGAGACCCCACTCATGAATCGACTGTTCTTATGCTAACAGCTTAACAAGAAAACACAATCCTAGCTACAACATTAGTTTTTCAGGAGCCTCCTAGATTTGTGTCAATAACTGATACATTCACTCTTTTTTCCCCCACACTTATTTGCTGGCTCATCCTTTGGTTCATTCATTCATTCAATTAATCCCCAGACATATCATGAGCTTTATTCTGTGGATTTTAGGGTTGTGAGAACTAATCTTCCAAAGAACCCATGTTATTTTTCTTATTTGTATGGCTCAGCTTTTTAGGATAGTTAACAGTTGTTGGAGGTAATAAAACGAATGCACATACATGCGATGCAAAATGTTAGGCCCATCATCAGAAATGATGAAGCTGAGGTATTCTAATATGGGTAGAAATTTAGCAAAACCATCTGATTCTACAATCCAGTTTATTGATAAAGTTTAGTGGAGAAGGCTTTTTATCTCCTAAGTGTCTCTACTGCTTTCTTGGTCAATATTCTCATTGATATATCCAAAACAACTGTCCACTCAACTTAGAAGAAGGAAGATTTATTTACTCACAGTTTTTTGGAGATTCTATAAAGACAGGGTCTGAAGCTCATGGCAGGGCAGAGAAAGAGAGAGAGAAATGAGGGGAGGGGAAGAGAAAGAGTGAGAGTGAGTGCCCGGGCTCTGCTCCTCACATCAGAGAGACTGGAAGCAAGAACAAGCAAGGGTAGGAGAGAACCATATATAATGCCCAAGGCCACCCCCCAGGGACCCCTCCTTAGCAACCAAGCCCCACTTCCAACATTGCCACCTTGTTTCCATGAGGGATAGGGGGATATTCTTAATTCAAACTATTACAACTGTCTTTTTCCTTTTTTCCTTTTTTAATTTTTTAACAAAATCTCATTTTTTCATTGCCCTATTTTCCTCTGACTTCCCTCCTCACCAGCCACTTCAGCCCCAGGAACTTCATCTTCTATTACACGCACCTCCATCAGGCACTTGCTTATTAACTGCATCTTTTGGTATTGTCCTCTATGTTCACACCCCTTGTCACATGCCAAATAAAGTAGAACTCCTTTCAAAAGCGCACATGGGGCTTGTGCCTTCCACAGGCGTGGTAACTGTGGGCCTGGGGACCCCAGAGCCACCCAGGGAGCCTACCCCCAGGGAGCCCCAGAGTCACCCAGGCTCACCCTTATCTTCTTGTTCCCCTTCATCCAGTGCAAGCTATTAGATGTGTCTCCTTGACCCCAAAGTGACCTTTTGATCTACCAGGTGCTTCTGATCTACCAGTCCAGGACTGTTGGTCAGTTGATTAATCTAAACAGCTGAAGCAGATGACCAGCAGAATGCCATGCACCTACCATAAGCATCTTACCTTGACCTTAAACAGACCGTGAGCATTGATCCAGCAGTCTTGTGATTCGGGGACACAATCCTCCCTTTGGTTATGGGTCTGTTTGATGTGTCAAGTTGAATTACTTTCATAAACTTCATGAAAATGGCACAATTTGTGATTTCTGGGTTCAGTTCCTTTAAAGTAGAGGGAGCTGTGGGAATCGATCCAAGTGCAGAATACCCAGAGATTTTTGTGATTTTTATGATTCTCCTCAGTTTCTTGGAACTGCCTTTCCCAGACCTCATTTGGCAGCAATTTCTGCTTAGCTTTTCTCACTTATCAAATCTTTCCAAAGCATTCGGGTTGATTTTCATAGAACAAGCAGCTCTTCCTGTCTGCATCTGTCCCGGTCAACATTCTCATGGCTCTAATCCAAAATGACTGACCATACAATTTAGAGGAAGGCAGATTTATGTGCTAGCAGTTTTTTGCATATTCTGGGTTCAGTCCATGTGAGGACAGGGTCTTGAGCTCAGGACATGGAGTCAGGAACAGAGAGGGAGAGAGCAAGGCTCCCTCTTGTATCATGGGGGCTGGAAACAGGAGAAAGAGCAAACAAGCATGGGGATTCAAAGACACAAGCACCATCCTTAAAGCACATCCCCCAGGGACCCACCTTCTCAGCCACTAGACCAGGTTACTACCCAGTAAATCCACTACAATGCATTTACACACTGATGCGCTCACAACCCTCATCACTGAATTATATTAACCCCGAATATTAATACATGAGCTCCTCAGAGGACCCTCTAAATCGAATCATAACAACCTCCAGATATCATTATGCAGTTCCAGTCATAACTAAAACTGGCCTTACCCTGAGTGGGAAGGCACCTCCATGACCCTGGGAAGGGAACTCACCTTGGGGTGGTGGCAGCGAGCCACATGACCAGAGAGGTGAGCGGGTATCACCCCAGGATCTGGAGTGCAGAGGGAGACCCAGCTGGCCTGGTGGGTTGGTGATGAGGAGTCAGTTAAACTGACTTGTACAGTAGCAATAATCCTACTATTTCTCCCAAGACTGAGGAAGGGTAGAGGAAGAGGGCTTTACCTCTGCATTTCTTAGTCTTTTGGGGAAATCTCGAAGGTACATGTGCACCAGAATGCAACTGGAAAGCTGGGAGCGGGTGCTGAGTTTCTTAGTGAGGTGGGAGGGTCACCACCAGGCCGCGGAGTAGAGGGAGGTTCAGGGACCTGACCTGGGGGCTGGAGGAGTAATGAGTGATCAGACCCGGGTCTCCAGAACCCTGCTCGCCTGTGCGCCTGCCCTCCATGTTGTAGCCTCACGGCAGGATATGCAGGGTGGGGACAGAAGACAAGAGCCTTTGTGTAAGCCACAGAAGGCTACCTTATGGGTCTGTGACTGAGAAATGACGTTCCTCCATATGACCCTCTCAGGCCCCTGTGGGGTCAGGGCAGAGGACTGAGATTCACAGGGTCAGGAATGTGCTCACTGTCACGTGGGCCCTCAGAGGTCAGGTGGGCCTGAAGAGCAGGCCTCTGACTTCCGGTCTGAGGCCCTTGACCTCTTCATGCTCTCCCATAAGACTGCAAAGCCCTGGGCTGTGCACATGGAACCAAATTCTAGAGGCTACTTGCTGTGGCCTTAGGAAGCAGCTTGAGGGCAGGCGGTCCTGGTTCTTGTCCCCCATGGCTTCCAGGTGTACCCAGAAGGACAGCATACACCTGTGTTGGAATCCCCTCGCATGCTCCTGTCTTGCGAGCGACAGCCTTGGGACAAGCAGTGCTCACATCAGAAACGTGCCAGAGCCGGGCGTGGTGGCTCACGCTTGTAATCCCAGTACTTGGGAGGCTGAGACAGGAGGATCCGGGTTTGCGGCCAGCCTCAGCTACTGAGAAAGGTGTCAGGCACCGGTGTGCACGGCTCAGAGGGCCCAGGGCAGGCAGAACCACCTGAGACAGAAGAGACCGCTCAGGGCCCCCTATCTGCCTCCACCTCCAGATGCAGGGTCACCTTCACACCTGGCGATGAACGTGTGCACCTGAGGCCTCCGGCGTGGGCATAGGGAGGATGTGCGCTGACCCACGGGCTTTCCAGGGTCACGGACTGTGACCCTGCCTCGTCCTGAAGGATGCCTGGAAGGCTGGGCATTTCAAGGGCACTGACCTCATTGGATTGGTTTATAAATAGCTGTGCTAGCAGGACACAGACTGAATTTCAGAGGCAGAAAAGCAATGCGGAGAGATGTGCACATTAGCTCCTGCAGGGGTGTGGGGGGATGACAAGAGGCGGGGCAGGGACACCACAGCCAGGAGGTGGCCCTCGGTCCACTGAGCAGATGTTCACCGGGTACCTGCTGTGACCCAATTGGAGTACACGGGTGGATAAAGCACAGAAGACCCCTGAGGGTCAGGAAAAGAAACCGCCCATGGTGTTTCCACAGTTAATATGGGGAGCTGGATACCCGGATGTTGAAGGCTGAAGGAACAAGAGAGGGTGTCCAGGTACAACCACAGGAAGCAGCTGCCGCGGCCCAGCGTGGGGAGAACTGAAGGGAAGGGCGAGGACCACACATGCTCCTGGCCACCTGGGCCTTCAAAGCTTGTGCTCTCCCATGCTTGCTGTCTCTCTCTAGCGCCCCCTATTTGCAGAGCCTAACAGGAAGCTAGCTGGCAAAGGAGCCTGGGAAATATAGTCTGCAGACTTCCAGCCCCAGCATCTCAGAGCAGAGGACAGAGCTGGTGATCTTGGGCTGCAAGACAGATCCTGGCCTCACGAAAGAGGCAGTGATGGTGGGGAAGAGGATGAAGAGGCCAAGCGTGAATTGCAGGGGAGGCTGAAGAGGAGGTGAAAATCTCCCTTTCAGATGAAGGGTGGAGTCTGGTATTCTCCCGTGAAGGTGGTGGGCTAGCACACCCCTTGAGACTATTTTTTTTTTGCGGTACCGGGGATTGAACCCAGGGGCGTTCTACCTCCGTGCTACACCCCTGGCCCTATTTTTTATACTTTATTTTGAAACCGGGTCTCACGAAGTTGCGGAGGACCTCACAAAGTAGAGAGAGAGAGAGAGAGAGAGAGAGAAAGCGAGAGAGAGCTGAGGCTGGCCACGAACCCGGATACTCTGGTCTCTGCCTCCCAAAGTACTGGGATTACAAGCGTGCGCCACCACGCCCGGCCTTTAGCACACCCCTTGAAAGGCAATCTGGGGCTTAGAGCAGAGTCTGGTGTTTTGTGATTTTTATTTTATTTTATTATTTATTTATTTATTCATTCATTTATTTATTTAGTTGCGGTACTGGGGATTGAACCCAGGGGCACTCTACTTCCAAGCTACACCCCTAGTCCTAGTTTTTATTCTTTATTTTGAAACAGGGTCTCACTAAGTTGCGGAGGCCTCACTAAGTAGCTGAGGCTGGCCACGAACCCGGATCCTCCTGTCTCAGCCTCCCAAGTACTGGGATTACAAGCGTGAACCACCACACCTGGCATGTTGTTTTTGGTTTATTTTGGCAGAACTGGGGATTGAACCCAAGGGCTCACACATGCTGGTTAAGTGTCCTACCACTGAGCCACACTCCTAACCCAGTGTCTGTCCTTTAAACTTCATTAAGCCTCTGGGGTCTGGCAGCATCTATTCACTTAAACCCGCTAACTGGATCATCTAGAGTTCTGTGCCTTTCCTGAAAACACTTGTATTTTTCTTTGCCTGGCAGGATGGTACCTATAATCGACAAGTGTTTTGGCTTTTGCATTTCATTAGTTTTCTTTGAGCATGTTATTGAGTTTCCTAATTTCTGATAGAGACTAATTCAAACTATTTTCTTATTAGACCTCAAGGGCATTTGCCCTCAACCCAGCCCCTCAACCATTGTGCAGTAACATAGCAGAGAACCACAGACACACATTTGACCCACTCATAGCCATTGATTTGCCTCTATTTCAGACAATTAAATAAACATAGAGCTGGGAGTGGTGGCACACACCTTTAATCACACTACTCAGGAGGCTGAGACAGGAGGATCACAGGTTTGAAGCCAGCCTCAGCAACTTAGTGAGGCTCTCAACAACCTAGAAAGACCCCGTTTCCGCCGGGCATGGTGGCGCACGCTTGTAATCCCAGTACTTTGGGAGGCGGAGACCGGAGGATCCGGGTTCACGGCCAGCCTCAGCCTCAGCCTCAGCTCTCTCTCTCTCTCTCTCTCTCTCTCCCTCTCTCTCTCTCTCTCTCTCTCTCTCTCTCTCTCTACTTAGTGAGGCCCTCCACAACTTCGTGAGACCCGGTTTCAAAATAAAGTATAAAAAATAGGGCTGGGGGTGTAGCGTGGAGGTAGAACGCCCCTGGGTTCAATCCCTGGTACTGCAAAAAAAAAAAAAAAAAGAAAGACCCCGTTTCCAAATAAAAAAAGTAAAATAGGTCTGGAGGTGGGGGTGTAGCTCAGAGGTAGATGAGTTCAATCTCTAGCACCACAAAAATAAAATACAATAGCAGAATAAGCTGGAATGCAGAGAAATGTGCAAGGAAGAGCATGGGAACCATTTTTAATCTCAGGTGTTACGTGTTCAGTCACGGCCACTATTCTTTCTCCGTCAGCCTGGAGTGTGCTAACTTCACAGCATCAGGACCTTGACTTCACTCATACGAGTGCAAAAATGTCCCAATGCCCTGACCTCTCTCAACTCCAGCACACCCTGCCCTCCTGTCAGAAGGCACTCCCGCCACAGAGCTTCAGTTGCACTGTTCCCCAGCTCCGGCACCCTCACTGGCTCCCGAGTGTCCCCAGAATTAAGAATTGACTTCTCGAGTCTTATCTATTTGTTTTTCTGAACCGCATCCTTCCCTGGCTCACCTGTTCCTGAGCCCGAGTGCCTTCCTAATCCTACCCCTTGAAATCCTACCTGTCCTTCAAGGCCCATTCACATGCCGTCCTCTTCATGAACACGTTGTGCACGCCGGCTTCCTACACTGCTTGGGGACCTCACTGTTTTCTAATGGAGCTGTCATACTTGACCACATACAGGTGACTCTGGGTCCTTGTCTTACTCCCCAAGACTGTCCCTCTCCTTGCTTTAGTTGCTGTGCAGTGGGAAGTCCCAGAGCACAGAGCCTTCACAGTGCAGGGGCTTTCACACCTGTGGACTCTGCACCAAGAATAGCCGAGCATTGTCCCAAGTATCTCCATTCCACCCGTGGCCTCTAGCAGGAGCAACGGAAAGGTGGAAAGAGAAGCTGTTGGTTGTACTTCAGGGGGAAAACTAGGCAGGCAGTGTTGATTTCCTTAATGTGAGTTTCCACCAGTTCGTTTCAACAGCATCTCAGTGTTCAAGGTTGCCCCCACAGAATGTTCTGGAGCTCATGAAGGAGTCTCTTCTCCCTCAGCACGGTGTTTTACAAAGTGTATGGATTCCAGAGAACTGCCAAATATAATAGCTACTCTGTGCCAAATGAAATATTTGTGAAATAATGAGTTACATAGTTAGATGGATTCTTCAACACAAGCTTTCTCGGTGCCTTTAACATAAGAACGCATGTCACAGGACCCCCAGAGGGGAGCACCTGTCGGGCGTTTCCCAAACTTATTTCACTGTAGGAGCTGGGTGGGGCTGCATCTTGAGGGTCTAGCATTTATCTGGAGCACGTTTCATAAGTGCCATTGTAAACTGTGGTCGGCCCTTTGAGTAGTAAAATCACAGGTGCTGGAGCTGGGCATGGTGGTGCATGCTTATAATCCCAGTACTTGGGAGGCTGAGACCAGAGGATCCGGGTTTGCGGCCAGCCTTAGCTACTTAGTGAGGCCCTCCGTAACTTAGTGAGACCCTGTTTCAAAATAAAGAATAAAAAAAAATAGGGCTGGGGGTGTAGCTCAGAGGTAGAATGTCCCTGGGTTCCATCTCCAGTTCCACAAAAAAAATCACAGGAGCCAGGTTCAGTGGTACGAATAGTATTAAAGACTTCCAGATGGTATTTTTTCCCAAAAAAAGAAAAAAAAAGGGCATTCCACATAACTGCGTGGGGATCGCAGCATAACACGGCTTCCGAGGCACGTCGTTCCTTTCCAAGCGTGTGTTTAGCAGTCAGAGCTTGACAAATTAAATTACAGGCATTGCACACTGATCATTAAAGCTGGTGTCTAATTAGCGTAATTAGACATGAGCCACACAAGATGTCCCCAGTAACTCGATTCTCTGTGTTTTCCAGTTCTTTCCGCAGAGGTCCCATTCTGCCAACCCTGCCTGCCTGACGCCACACAGCACTGTGCTCCACCAGACCCTGGATTTTGACGAGTTCATCCCCCCGCTCCCCCCTCCGCCCTACTACCCTCCTGAATACACCTGCACACCTTCCAGTGAGGCCCAGAGGTTGGTCTGCCCCTCAGTGCCCCAGGATGAGTGCCGGGAGCCGCTGGGACAGGAAGCCACATTGGAGAGGAAGAAGTGGAAATGGCTGCCAGGCTTGCTTTCAGGGAGACATTGGGCAGAACTAAGAGAAAGGATAGCAGAACATGTCTGATGAGAGAACAGAGAATGAAGGGTGTTTCGGTCAGCATTCTCACTACCCTAATCCAAAACACCTGACCGCCATGACTTAAAGGAAGAAAGATTTATTTGCTCACAGTTCTGGAGATTTCAGGGGTTCAGTCCTTGTTAGGCCAGGTGAAGGCTCTGGAGCTTAGGTCATGGCACAGAGAGCAGATAGTGCCCGAGGGCTCTGTTCTCATACCGTGGAGGCGGGAAGCAAGAGAGCTCCTGAAGTGGGTGCAAGAACACATTTACAGTGTCCCACCTCCTAAGCCCACACCCCCAGTGACCCACCTCCTCCAGCCATACCCCACCTGCCTAGGTTACTACCCAGTAAATCCACTACAATGGATTTATCCACTAGTGAGATTAGAACCCTCATAATTCAATCCTATCACCTCCGAGCATGAACACATGAGCTCTCTCAGGAGACATTCTATATCTAAACCATAACAATGGGTGAAAGAAATGATTTCAAAATAGAACAGTTCTATCGGTGTCTCTGCACTGTCACCAAAAAGAAAACACAGGCAGATAAGAGCAGCTCTGTTATGTTTTCATGATGTGAAAAACCACTAGTGAAGGATAGCCATTCATTTAACAAGTAAAATTTAATTAAAGATTTCATCGACTGTATGATTTTAATTTTCATAGACAGAACCATAAAGTTCCTTGGAAATGTGGGTGTCTTTCCAGAAGAAAAGCAAAAGTTCAGTCTCGCCTGGCGAATCAGGCTTTCATTTCTCAAAGGTAGCAAGTCTGGGCTGAGGGAAACCCCAACAACCTGAGTCCTTTGAGAGAAATGTCAGTGGTCTGGGTACCTTCCTTGGACAATGGTGATGTGAGCGATGGTTCTGCCTTTCAGGGGCCTCCACCTGGACTTCGCTTCCTCTCCGTTCAGCACTTTGTACGATGTGGCCATCAACAGCCCCAGCATGCTGTACCCTGCGGAGCTGCCCCCACCCTACGAGGCTGTGGTGGGCCAGACCCCTGCCAGCCAGGTGAGTGACAGACCAGTCCCCAGGGAAGAGCTCAGGGAAACTTTCCTGGCCTGCCTCAGAAAGCACCAGGCTGGGGCCAAATGACTGTGTCCTTAACTCCCATCACCGCCTTATCCTAAGGCCTCCTGGGGACATCTGTATGTGTTAGCCTTTCAAGATCCCTGAGGGGTGCTGGTCTTCTTAGCCCTGTGCTATAGATGAGGCAGCAGCCAATTCAGAGAGCAGGAACTGCAACAGATCCCAGCTTAGGCCCCAGGAACCCCAATATTTGAGCTTTCCCTGGGGTTACCTGACTCAGTTGCTACAGCCACACATCACAATTCAGGTGTATCTGAGCTTGATGCTGGCGGGTGTGGCTGGGGACACAGCATAGAGGGAATTGGGATGCCTTCTACCCTGTGGGTAGGGGGCTGCAGCAGGGGAGTTGGGCCAATGGACCGAGGATCCAGGGGACCGCGGCCTGTCTTGGATACATGCCACAGTCATGGTGTACTGGGGCAGTTTTGTGTTCCTGGTCCTGTTTGAGGCCCGGGGACCACAGACCGGGAGCATGCTTCCACCACCAGGTGTGTAGGGCCTTCTCTGGGTTGGTAGAGCCAGGCACTCCACAACCTCAAGGTGCCTGAAACATAACAGGCACTCGGAGCACATTCGTGGGGTCTTGATTTCCTCATCTGAAAAATGGGGATTGTAGTACCAAGTTCCTAGGATGAGATGGGATGTCTTTTGTAATGGACTCAACATAAGACTTGGAACGTGGTTAGCACCCAATTCAGCAAAGCTCACTGCCCCTTGGGGTGGCATTTCCATCTTCGGTGTCATCCAGGCAGTTGTCATTACGTCTTATGGAATGACCGGGCAAGGCAGAGAGATGAGAACACCGGGAGAGGTCGTGTGGCATCCTAGAGCAGGACAAGGGGCAGGAGGTCTCGAGCCCTGTGGGGAGGCCGCGGGGACTGGGGTCAGGGAGGAGCACGGCAGCCCAGGGAGCACGGACGTATGCTGAAAACCAGCCCGAGCCCAAGCGGAAGAGGTGGACCAAGGCTTGGCCAGGAGCTTCTGAGGAAAGTTCCAAGTGCATCCAGGGCTGCACCCCCTTGGGGCCTCTTAGCAGCCATAGAGCCACCACACAGGTATTCCTCTCGCCCCCAGGGGTCAGATCAAGCCAGACCCTCTGTCTACTGTCCCTACCAGTCCCCAGACAGCTGCCCCCATGCAGTGCTCAGACCTTCTGACGTCACCCAGAGCTCTCGTCCCTGCCCCATGGGTATCCTGTGAAGGTCCACGTGTGCACAGAACAGACAAGAGTGCCGGTCCTTATCCCAGCCTGTGACCGAGGAGGTGGCAACCCTGAGGGACCTCTGTGGGTGGACAGGCCCTCAGCGCAGCCCCAGCCTCACAAGCCTCAAAGGGAGTTCCATATTTTAGCACAGGTCACCTTCTGCAGGCAGGTGGTGGCGGGACAGGAGGAGACAAGACGTGCCTACTGTGTGCCCGGTGGAAAGGAGGATGGTGCGTTCAGACTCTGTTAGACTCAGCGCACCAGAGGGGACAATATTTGTCACGGGGACTCTCCTTTGGGCCAGGTATAATCGTACAGCATTGGGCTAGTGTCATGAGCCCCCCTGCCAAATGCCCTGAGCGTCTCAGCAGGATGCAGATGGCAGCCCCAGACCCGGTCAAGGACTCCTGCCTTTTTTGTGTGCGTAGCAGAACCAGCTGTGTGGTCACTGCCTACGAGAAAGGGATTCTTTATTGAGGGGGCCAAGCTTGACCCTGAAATCTCATTCCTAGATTTGTAGTAATGGAGGGCTTTTTTTTTTTTAAGCTAAACAGTTCTCTGCCTTCCTGATGTGGTTTGGCCTTCAGTCCAGGATAAAAATAATTTGAATCAGTAGCATCGGTGAAGACCTTTGGTTGCAGTAACAGTCTGCAGCACTCAGTGCACGGCGGGCCCCTCGCCAGGGCGCCTGGCCTGTATCCGGGTGTCCAGGGAGGATCTGAGAGCCCTGGCTGGGTGGGTATGAGGCAGGCGAGGGTAGAGAGGGGCCTGGAATGCCACTGGAGAGGGGACAGCCTGTGCAAAGGGAAGGTGAGGGTGTAGACCCAGGAAGCAGAGGCCACTTGGGACAACTCTCAGATAAGTGTGACATGGGCGGAGGTGACCTGTCTAGGGCCATCAGCATGTCTCAGTGAGTGCTCACATAGGAGCTACAGTTGGGGCAGTAACGAGAGGAAGGGGGGATGGGGCAGGGGGGATGGGGCAGGAACCAGACTGCACTGGGTAGAGTAGATGGGGCACAGGAGGTGTAGCAAGGTGTGGGCTGTGGGTTTTAGATGCCAGTGGGCATCCCTATCCTCCGAAGACTTCTCAATCCGATCCTGACGGCTGGGCTGCCCCCAAGTCCCCGCGCCAGTAGCTGATTGGGGAGGAGAATGGGGTAGGAATTTGGGTCCCTAACAAGGTCCCGGCTCCTGTGGCTGCAGGGACACACTTTAAGAACCGGAGTAAACCACCATTGCAAGCTGTTTGGTAAAGAGAGGGTGCGTGGAAGTTAGAGGGGAGCGTGGGTAGGTACAGGGCTTGAGGATGTCACCAAGCGGATGTGGAAAAGCCCAGAGCAGGGGACACGTGGGCCCTGGCTGGAGGGCTGTCCCCAGCAAGAACAAGGGCGAGGCTGACTGAGACGTGCAGGTGGGCAGCTCTGCCCTGCGTCCAGCAGGGCACCAGGCAGGCCAGTAGGAGGCCATGGAGACCCCGAAAGTCCACAGGGGCACGTGGTCCTCCACAGCTGCCTCCGAGAGAGGAGGGCGACTCTGCCCTCTCCCTGCTCCACACGGCCAGCCTGCTCGCCGCCATCGCAGAATTCTAGCTCCATGCTGGGGACTGGCTAGCCAGCTTCCTGCCCTCCCTGTCGTCCTGAGCTGGGACTCCTGGTTCTGGAAGGGATGGCTGGGTGCAGTGATTCATGATTCCTGTCACCCGAGAGCGACAGGATGGGCATGCTGCCCCGCTCGGTGTCCTTTGCTTTGCAACATCTAGAATCCCTGGCCAGGACCCCCACCCCAGCCTTTCAAGGCCACTGGGTGCTGGAAGAACTTCTGGCTTTGAGTGTGGCCTTCAGTGCACGGCCCCACACTGCACGCTAGGATATTGATTCATGTTTTAGCACAATTCTGTGTTCTCTGAAGAGTAGAATATGCTGGAGGAGCCCGGCATGGTGGTGTAATCCCAGGACTTGGGAGGCCGAGACAAGAGGATCACAAGGTTCAAGGCCAGCCTCAGCAACTTAGTGAGATTCTCAGTGACCTAGTGAGATCTTGTTTCAAAAAATAAATAAATAAATAAATAAAGATCAGAGTGTAGCTCAGAGACAGAACTCCCCTGGGTTCAATACCCAGTACCAAAAAATAAACAACTACAATAACAACAACAACAATAATAAATACTGGTTCTAAGATCAGTATGGACACCATTCTCCGGTCTACTGGGAATGCTCTCTATTGCGATTTCTCGCCTACATCTTTGGTGAGAAGCGTTTTAAGGGTAAAGCCTCGTCTCAGCTCGGCTCGTGTCAGCTCAAACACCTCGAGGTCGCAAGCGCTTACACAGTCATTATCCGCCCCGGCTGGCCAGCCTGTCTGTCTGTGTGGCCTCACCAGGTGCCGCCCATGAAGGAGCAGGACAGCATCTGGTGATTAAGGGCCGCAGCCGCCCACGGGCCAATTCTGTTTGACCCCGTGGTCTAGAAGCACTTTGCAATCCTACAAACATCTCCGGGAGTCCGGAAGTCAATGGAACCCATTACGATCATCAGAGGGAAGGCTGCTCCCGCCAGCTGCCCCCTCCTCGGGGGTGGCCCGTCCCCCTGACTGGACAGCGAGGTGTCACCCCCTGCACAGCACAAGCCATCTCCCTGGGCAAGGAAGAGGTTGATTGCTTCCCCTTGTTAGGACAAATGGCGTATAAATTGCCTATCAGCACTCATTTGGACCAAGAGAGGAAGACAGAGTGACAGAAGAAAGAGGCAGCCCCACACAGGCTCTGCATGGGGACAGGAGACGGGGTCTCCCTACACTGCTGTTTGAGGCTGACCTCAAACTCCTGGGCTCAAGCCATCCTCCCACGTCAGCCTGCCTAGCAGCTGGGATGACAGGTGTGCACCAGCACACCGGCTGAGATGTTTGTCATTTGGAAGGGAAGGCAGCCCTTGATCAAAGATGTCCGTGGACCTCTTCCCCTCTAGGGATCGGTCACACACGCTCCCTGTCGGCTTCCGTAGTGCTGTGGTTCTTTTCCGTGATTCCAGTTTGTACTCATCAGAAGGACCACAGGAGTGAATTTCTTTCTAGAGCACGAAAGTTTTTGAGACTTTCCCAGGTTGATATTCCTGTTTAATTGATAAGCTTTCATTCCAGGGACCACTTATATCTGTGCTATGCTCCCAGGAATACAGAGCCAGGAATTGGGCAGAATCCCCTCGCTCGTGGAAGCAAAAATCTGCCGTAGCCATGGGACAAGGACAGATGAACTTCTGTGGGGCTTTAGAGGAAGAGCTGAGCCTGGCCGTCTACGTAGGACTGGAGCACGTATGAACAAGGGGAAGGTCGACCAGATGGAAGGCAGGGAGTCGGGGGATGGTGGCACACACCTGTAATCCCAGTACTTGGGAAGCAGAGACAGGAGAATCACAGGTTCAAGGCTAGCCTCTACAATTTAGTGAGGCTCTCAGCAACTAATCGAGACCCTTAGCAACTTGGCGAGACTGTCACAAAAACTAAAATAGGGCTGAGGTGTAGCTTGGAGGTAGGCTGAACCCCAGGGTTCAGCCTCCAGTACCAAAAAAAAAGAAGAAAAAAAAAAGATGGCAGGCAGGGCATGGTCAGCACAGAGGAGGGATGTCCAGGAGCCAGATGTGGGAGTTTCTAGATGTGAAGAAGGTCACCAAAGTCGTCAGAGTACAGGTTTTCTGACCTGGGACATCCAGCCATGGAGGTGGCTTTGAGGAGTTTGTCATCTGGGTTGAATGACCCAGCGGTGCCTGGGGGATTCTGATTTGGTGGCAGTATGGCGGGCAGAAAGGGAATCTGAGCATGAGGCTAGATGTCGTGAGGATGCAGTGGGCAGGACACAGTCCCACCAGCCCCGGGTCCTAAGCATTAGGATTTATATGTCCCAAGCAAAGGGCCTCTCCTTTTGCACACTGGCGTCTTCAGAGATTGCCCTGAGTGTGTGACTCACGTTTTCGACGATAGCTGAGAATCAAACACCAGCTCTTCATAATCCTGGTACTAGATGGTCGACCTCACCCAGGAGTGAGAAACTCATTATAGAAATAGGGCAGAATTTCCAGGCAGGGCTAGTCACAGAGCTATAGGAAGCGGAGGGGCCCTTTGGCTCATTTGTCTAAATGCCAATTGATCTTTCAATTATAATGACTGGTCACAATAGCATATCCAAGGATTATTAAGCCCCAGCTGAAGTTATACATGCAGCCTCCTTTTTTTTTTTTTTGCGGTACTAGGGATTGAACCCAGGGGCATTCTATCTCCGAGCTACACCCCCAGCCCTATTTTTTTATTCTTTATTTTGAAACAAGGTCTCACTAAGTTGCGGAGGGCCTCACTAAGAAGCTGAGGCTGGCCGCGAACCTGTGATCCTCCGGTCTCAGCCTCCCAAGTACTGAGATTACAAGCGCGCGCTGCCACACCCGGCTCTGCAGCCTCCCCTTTATCAGCCCCGTCACCCCTCTACTTCTGCAGGGAGCTGTGTTTATGACTCTTTATCGCTGAACTCAAATTTCAACTCAAAATTCCATGGCATAAGTACATGTCCTCTGCACCCTCTCCCGCTGCCTTTATAGTTCATCGACAGGGCTGCGTGAAGGGAAAGCTCTTCACCCCCCACCCCACCCCCTTGCCCCCCGTAGCTTTAGTGTAGCAAGATGGCTTTGACATCAGGGAAGGCCCAATTCAAATTAAACCCTTGGCACTTGGCTTGCGAGAGGTGATAGATGCGCTCCCAGGAGCCATCTCCTCTCAAAACCAAATTTTCTGGCTCCTGAATCCAGGGAGCCAGAGGGAAGTGAGTGAGGAGGCTTCTCTGCAAAGCAGGAAATGAATCCAATTTCCTCCTGACCTTGTCCCACTGTGTATTTTATTTCTCTTGTTTTATTTATATTTCTTTATTACCGGAAGCTTTTTTTTTTTCTGTTTCAGGCAGCAGGTTTCTAAGTTACCACTCACCTCCACAGGAAAAAAAAATCAAATAGAAGATTAGATATGAGACGAGAGTTATGGAATGAAACAGACCTTTAGGGCGCTGTTCCTTTTTTGTGTGTGTGATTTTTGTGGAAGAGTCTTGGCAGGGGTTTCCAAAAGAGCGTGCACTTATTATTCTAGAACATAAAAGTGAGATCAAAGGCAACGTTTAGGCGCCTGTCTTCGGCAGCTCTCTTCCCTGTCTACCCTCTCCCTCCAAACCCCCTCTCCCTGCCCCCCACAGTGGGGAGCAGCTCACACCCTTTGTGTGGGTGCAGAGGCCGCAGCTAGAGCCACCAGCCTTAGCACCAGCCTGGTTTAAACAGGAGAGATGAAGAATATCAGCTATCTGATTGAAATGGCTGAGGGACGAGGGAGGCAGAAATGTAATTACCTGAGCTGGAATCGGACCAAGCCGCAGGGGCCCCCTCACCTTCCCCAGTCTCCTCCAGAGCTCATTATTTGCAAGTGTGTCCCCAAAGCAATTCTGAAATAACACAAGAAATCAGAAATCATTTTCTGAGCTAGCGTAGGGGTGCATGGCGGTACCCATTTGCCGTGTGAACTGCGCCTATCACATTCAAGCACGGGGCCCAGTGAGGGGCGGGATGCCCTGAGGCACAGGGGGAACAACTGTGGGACCTACGGGGACAGTCTGCTGCCGCACAGAGGATGCGCAGGATGAGGACGGTGCAGGAGACCAGAGGGGCCTGGCTTGGCTTTTCTTTTCTTTTCTTTTCTTTTCTTTTCTTTTCTTTTCTTTTCTTTTCTTTTCTTTTCTTTTCGTACTAGGGATTGAATCCAGGGACATTCTATCTCCGAGCTACACCCCCAGCCCTTTTTATTTCGAAACAGGGTCTTGCTAAGTTGCCGAGGCTGGCCTCCAACCTGCGATCCTCCTGTCTCATCCTCCCAATTCCTGGGATTACAGGTGTGCACTACTGTGCCCAGCGAGGACCTGGCCTTTCTGCCCCCTGTTCCCCGAGGTCTGTCCGGGTAGGATAGAGGTCGCTCCAAGAAAGCTGTGAAGGCTGGATCACTGTTGAACCTGAGTTGAACTGCACAGCTACCCGCTCTGCCAGGGTGGACTGGCACTAACAGCGTGCCATGGCTACTGCACTGCGGCTACCACCCTGTGCAGACCCGGACCCTGCGCCTGAGCCCAGGCAGGGTGGGCAGCATGGGCGCTACCTCTCCATCCCCCTGCAGGAGACCAAAGAGAAGAGAGCACAGACAAGCTTGGGAGGCCTGGGCACTCACTCAGGCTGTGACCGTTTATCTAATGCCCATTCCGTGTCCAAACCATGCGGGCATGAAGCATGGCGTTCACATGACCAGGAAGTGTGGCGGGTCACGTGACCATGCAGCATGGTGGGCCAGGTGACCACTCATCCTGCAGCCTCATGCTTCCTGCATCAGAAGCTAGGAGGAGAGAGAGTGGGTGAGGGGAGGAGGCTGGAAGTGAAGGCAGGGCCTGTCCTATGTCCCGCGGTGACTCGAGGATCCTGTATGCCCTTTCTTGGTCCCAAACAGGGCCTTTAAGTGCAAGGTGAGTAGGTTCAAGGTGGGCCAGGGCCCTAGAAAGTGATCTGATTGCAAAAGGTCAGAGAAATGGGCTTTGACCTTGGCAAGGGCCACTTCTACACTCCGCCCCCCAAAAAATTCAGGGGAGATAGTGGAAATATACGCACATGTCTCTTAACACTTCTTGCTAGGAGATGAGATTTAAAATCATATTAGACAGTTGTCCCTCAGTATGCAAAAGGGATTGGTTCCCGGGGAACCTTTGGGTGCCGAAATCCACAGGTGCCAAAGTCCCTTAGATAACAAGGAGTGTTTGCCTGTAACCTGCACACATCCCCCCTGTACTTTGTCACCTCCAGATTACCTACACCTGACACTTACGCCTTCACACTTCATTCTCGTGGATTCAGCATAGTACTTGGTACACAGAGATTCAAGTTTGGCTTCTTAGAACTTCCTGGAATTCTTTGCCCTGCATATTTCCATCCGCTATTGGTTGGATGCATGGACTGTGTGGATATATGGGATAACTGTTTTGTTGGGGCTGCGGGGATGCCTTTCTGAGCCCCACTGTTGACCCATCTTGATGTTTTACGTCTCTTGCTGTAGGTTACAAGTCTCGATCACCAGGTGGCCGAATCCAGCTCTGGGGACCCCAACACCACGGCTGGCTTCAGCACGCCAGGTAATCTGAACTTTCTTGGTATTTGAAGCACTACGTTTATATTTTCCAAGGATGTCTCTTTTCTTTCTCCTATGTTCTTTTCTTCTCCCCTTCCCATTTCTGACTCTTTGGAAGGATGGAATTTGCTACAGTCTTTCCCTTAAGTAATATATAGATTCTTCATGTGTCTTCTCTAACCTGCATCCACTAAGTCGGTATTCTTGGGGGACCTCACACTTTCTCTGGGGGAAGGGTGCTTTGTCTTCTCTTCCCCCAGCACCCTTCTCTCTCACTGGAGAAAGAGGGATTTGAGGAAAAATACTACTCAATTTGGGGTCCACCCTTTTGGGAGCAAAACTCATATTCTTGGGGGACCTCACACTTTCTCTGGGGGAAGGGTACTTTGTCTTCTCTTCCCCCGGCACCCTTCCCTCTCACTGGAGAAAGAGGGATTTGAGGAAAAATACTACTCAATTTGGGGTCCACCCTTTTGGGAGCAAAACTCATATATGCAGACAAATCTCCAACTTAATGATGGTTCAACTTGAGATATTTTGACTTTGTGATGGTGCAAAAGAAATATACATTTCACTAGAAACCGGACTTTCAATCTTGAATCCTCATATTTTCAATGAAGTGCATGAGGTAGTCAATCCTTTATTATAAAAGAGGCTTTGCATTAGACAACAGTGCCCATCTGCGGGCTAATATCAGTGCCCATATATATTTTTTGTGTGCTTGTGTGGTACTGGGGATTGAACCCAGGGGCATTCTACCTCTGAGCTATGCCCCCAGGCCTATTTTATTTATTTATTTGTTTATTTATTTATTTATTTACTTATTTATATTTTGAAACAGTCTCACTCAGTTACTGAGGGCTTCGCTAAGTGGCTAAGGCTGGCCTCAAACCTGCAATCCTCCTGTCTCAGCCTTCCACTACCATATGCTTTAAATCATCTCTCAATTACTTATCATACCTAAGTAAATGCTATATAAATAGTTGTTATACTGTACTGTTTAGGGACAAGAAGGGGGGAAAAAGTCTGTACATGTTCAGTACAGAGGCAATTAGAAAATATTTTCAGCGTGCAGTTGGTTGACTCCACAGATGTGGAGCCCATGGATCTAGAGGGCCAGCTGTATACTTAAACATTTCTTCTTTTTTTTAGAGCTGTCGTAAGTTGTGTTTTTTAACATGTCTCCGCATGTTCATCGTTAGTCTTTGTGATTGACTATGTGATGCAGTTGTGACTCATTCTTGTGTGTTGACCTTGTATACCTTGCTAAACTGCCTTATTCTATTTTTTTTGTAAATTCTGGTTTGTTTTTTATCTATTTAAACAATGAAATTGGGATGAGGATTAGATGCTGATAGGGAAGCCACTACCCATAGTCCCAATTGGCATCTAGTAAATCAATTTCCCATTTCTAAGGCTCTTTATCCCAAATACTTTGCCAAAAAATATTTGTCTGGTTAGATGTAATAGTCTCCCTCTTGGAACTAACCCAGAGGAGTAACGCAAACAAAGAAAACTATGAAGGAAAATGGTGGTTTGCATTTTTTGTAAGAGTGAATACCCAGGAGCCCAATGAAGTCCATTAATAAGAGGAGAGAAAAAAATACATGTGGAATATGCTGAATACATTGTTACACACTCATTAAGAAAAATGCTTGTGGTTTTGGGTGAAACATCAGAGGTCCACTAGGACTGTGACGGCGCCCAACACAACGGGGGTGCGAGTAGGTGGAAGTGGCCATCAGCAGCCATGGGCTATGAGCTTTTCCTGTACTGCTGCAGTAATTTTATAAGTTTCTAGTAATTACATTTATCCAGAGCTAAGCATGTTTGTCTATCCATGACTCCATTTCCCGGAGCAACTCAGTCATTAGATTATCACTGATGTTAAGAGAATTGGCATCAAGAGGAATCAGCAGGCATGAATCTTATTCAAAATAATTTTGATATACTACTGTGTAATAGTTTATGGAATCACTTTGCTAGAGTTTGGAGAGGGTTAATAAATACAGTTTCTGGGTTTGAAATTTTCTAATGACTTAGAAAAGATATTTTTCTACACGATCCATTCATCTTTGAGCACATGCCCAGTTATGTCTTGGAATAAATTCCTAGGGGAGCGCATATTTTCAATCTTAATATATTGGCCCAATTGCATTCTGGAAAGGTTGTGTCATGACTTTACATGGGCACCAACAGCACAGGAGGCCCCAGGAAATTGTCACTACTACTGACTCTCCCCTCCCTTCTAGGTGAATAATCTGCACATAGTATTGGATTTGAGCAACTTCTTACATGTTTATTGCTCATGTGTAGGTCTGGTTTTGATCATGTTTTTCTCTTCCAGCATTTTTGAGGTTTATTTTGTAGATTTATAAAAAAAAAAACATTTGTTAACTAGAGACACGGGTAAATGTGTATGGCTCACACCTTCCCTATTTATAGCCAGTATACTTTCTCAGTTTCTGCTTTTCTTTTGCCCTTGCTAACGATACCTTAAATTGTAACACACAGGTTTACAATTTCTTTGTTTTCAATTTTTTCCCTTATGGTTTCTATCATTTTCAAAAACTCTATTCCAAGGCTGTAGATTTATTCTATATATTTTCTTCTCCTTTTTTTTTCTTTCTTTCTTGTACTGAGGATTGAACCCAGGGGCATTCTACCTCTGAGCTACACCCTCAGCCCTTCTTAGTTTTTATTTTGAAACAGGGTCTTGCTAAGTTGCTGGGGGTCTCGCTAAGTTGCTGAGGCTGGTCTTGAACCTGCGATCCTCCTGTCTCAGCCTCCCAATTCATGGGACTACAGGTGTGTACCACCACACCTAGCTTTTCTTCTACTAGTTTAAAAGAAAAGGATTAATCTTCCTGAAGATTTTCTGTTTTTGCATGTAATATATGGGGTACTGTTCACCTTTACCTCCCCCAAATGGACCATTAATTGTCCTCAAGGATTGAGGGCGGCAGTGGTCAAGCAAGAGTGTTCTGGAATCTTCCAGCCAGCTCCACCCCTTGGTTGCTTTTGACCTCTTGCCTTCCCTCTCAAAGCCTAAGTCCTGGGCTGTGGATTGGGGGTCCCTGGGGCTGCCTCACAGGTGGACAAGTGGGGATTAAGTGGGGAGTGGTCTGAGAAGCCCCAGCCTGGGGCAAGCTCAGAGATACTGGGGAAGGTGGAGCACACGGAAACAGAGCGTCCCACAGGTTCCTGATCAGGACCCTCAAAGGGATGGAAGGAGCAGACCCCAAAGGTTCCACCCTGGCAGAGCTCAGGGTGCTGTGACTCCAACAAGTGCGCCCCACGCAGGCCATGCTTTAGTGCGCACATAGGTCCCGATTCAGCCCCGGGGTGCCAGCGTAGACCTGCCTGGCATTGCTGGTCTGGAGCAGTGGTTCTCACAGTTCGGGGCATCCACGTCCCATGGAGGGCCCACTCCAACCTGGCCGGCCAGGCCCACCCTGAGGCTCTGAGCCTGTGGTGTGGAGTCCGCATTGCTTTTTGTTTTTTTGGTTTCGTTTCTTGGTGTTTTGCTGGGGGTGGGACCCAGAGGCTTGTGCGTGCCAGGCCGGCGCTCTGCCACTGAGCCATCCCCCTCCCAGCTCCAAGCGTGCGTGGCTCACTGCTTCCCAGGCTGTTGCTGCGGCTGGCCCGCGGCCCACTTTGAGAACCAAGGCAGGCATCTCACGGGCTGGGTTTATGCTGCCTGCCCGGCCCTGGTTGCACCCCTACCTGGAGTGGGCAGATTCTCAGGCCCCCAGGACCTGGCTGGGGTACCAGGTATCCCTCGGAGTCCTCACTCATCCCTGCACGGCCCTGCTCAGCAAGCACCCTGTGACCAAAGGTTCAGTCTCTTGTGGAATATGAAAGGTCTAAGTCCCTTCCATCCCCTTTCTGAAATGCTTCTTGGGAGATCATCCAGTGTCCCCAACCTGTCATCAGCATACCGCAGTGCGTGACATCCTGGTTCAGTGTTCCCACACACCTAAGATTTCAGAGTTTATTTAGGTTTGGGGTTTGAAGGGCAGGGGCTGTCCCCTGCGTCAGGGGGGCTCTGTGGTCATTGCCCCGACCTTATGCCTGTTTTCTTGCAGTACCAGCCAGCAGTGTGAGCCTCCCGACGTCAGAGGGTGCCACCTCACTGGGTCCGAGCCACCCATCCCCTGACGACACCACAGGCACCCTGACACCGCTGCCACCTGCCCCAGGCCCCCACCACATGTCGCTGGAGGCCACAGGCATGAGCACGCAGGTGCATCCACGTCCCGGGCGTGTGGCCCGCTCCGCCAGTGACCCTACTTCCTGTGCATCCAGCGAGGCAGGTATGGCTGGCCAAGCCCACCCGTGTCCTGGACACTGCAGGTCTCGGTGACCTCTGAGAGTCAAGGCCCAACCTGGGGAATGTGGCCAGGATGTGGGGGGACACCACGAGTACCAGTGGAGGGTGGGTGGCCGGTGGGCCTCTGCTGAGCTCCCAACGACACATCACCATGGCGGGGAGGAAGGATTCAGGAGCGATGAGAGCTGGTGGTCAGCCAGCCTGGCCTTAGCTGCTCCAGGGCCAGGAAGGGCAGGTGGCCACAGGCGGGGCCTATGGGTAGGTGGCTTGTTTTCTGGGGCAGACCCGAGCTTGTTCTCAGCAGCACCACATGGCGCCCATGGCCCCTTCCATGTTCAGTTTAGAGTGTGCATGGAATCCATGATGTGAGTGGGTGGTACCCAGGGCTGTAGGATCTGGCACCAGAGTTCCCGTGGCCAGCAGCCCAGGAACTCGTGTTTCCCACCAGCTCCCTCAGGACTCTTGTGTCTCCCAGGGGAGGACCCAGGCCCATCCTTGTTGCTTTTGGGGGAGGCGTCATTTCTGCCAGGCTTTTCTGGCGGGCCTCTGTGGTCCATCAGAGTAGAGACCTTCTCACAAAGTAGATGTAGCAGAACTCTGAAGAAGTCCCGGTGGCCACCTGTGCCAGTCGCACCTCAGTGGTCATGTCCCACTGACCCACAAAGAGCCTAGAGCCCGGCCAGTGGAGGAAGAAGGGCACCTCAGACAGCAGCAGGAGCCCACGACAGTCCCTTGCCTGGAAGCGTGCTCCTGGGTGAAGGAGAATGTTTTGCACCTGTAGACTTTGGGTGCATTCCCCTCGTCTCTCCTTCGCCTCCCCTCCTACCTGCAGTTACCAGCTTGCGTAGAGAAAGTTCCATCCAAGTCTCCTGAAGACGCCCACCTCTGCTAGTCCATGTAGAGCCTCACAGCCTCCCTCCACGCGGTGAGGGCTGCACGTGGCCTCCGTGCCCACGGTCACCACCGAGTTTTGGGGAAGGATCCTACATGCTTGGAGGGACTCAGGGGTCAACTCTGTGGCCTTTCGATGACTTCCTTTGGCCTTTCACCCCTCTGGAAATCCATGCTCCACAAACCGTGACCTCCAAAGGAGGGGATGCGGGAAGACGTGGTCACCGTTCCCTTTCTGCATCTCGCACATCAGCCTGTGGCTTCTGTCTCCTCTCCAAGGACTGCTTTTTTGTTTTGTTTTGTTTTTTGTGGTACTGGAGATTGAACCCAGGGGCATTCTACCTCTGAGCTACACTCCCAGCCCTATTTTATTCTTTATTTTGAAACAAGGTCTCACTAAGTTGCAGAGGACCTCACCAAGTTGCTGAGGCTGGCCACGAACCTACGGTCCTCCTGTCTCAGCCTCCCAAGTACTGGGATTACAAAGGTGTGCCACCATGCCCGGCTTTTTTTTTTTTTAATGGTACAGGGGATTGAACCCAGGGGTATTCTACCTCTGAGCTACACCCCCAGAGTGTATTTTTATTTTGAAACAGGGTCTCGCTAGGTTGATGAGAGTCTTACTACTCGCTGAGGCTGTCCTCGAACCTGCGATCCTCCTGTCTCAGCCTCCCAAGTACTGGGATTACAGGTGTGTGCCACCACGCCTGGCTGATAAGGCTGGTTTTTTTTTTTTTTGGTTTTGTGAAACTGGGGATTGAACCCAGAGGCATTCTACCTCTGAGCTACACCCGCAGCCCTATTTTTTATTCTTTATTTTGAAACAGCATCTCACTAAGTTGTGGAGGGCCTAAGTTGCTGAGGCTGGCCGCGAACCTGCGATCCTCCTGTATCAGCCTCCCAAGTACTGGGATTACAAGCATGTGCCACATCCCAGCCACACCCGGCTGATAAGGCTGTTTTGAAAGCACATGCCTTCGGGGCCCTGGAGGACCTCACAGGCCAAGGGGATTCCAATGGCGGTGCTGGACGCAGATGGGACCGAGACACCTGAGCCCTGGAGGGCTGTTGGGCTGCAGGGCTGCTCCCTGGCATCTGCAGACCGCCTTTGTCTAGCATCTAAAATAGATGTCTCAGCCACAGGCGGGTCATGATACTTTTATCAATAATTCCTTCCCTTTCACATGTTTCTGGATTTTCTTCTGGTTAAGGTGATGCATCTTCACTCCCCGCCTCATGCAGCCAGGACCTGGAAACGAGACCATCTCAGGCTGCTCTGGGGACAGGTGAGGCGGTCCTTTTCTAAAACCCTTGACATCTACCTGCTGCGAAGTGTGGGCGAGACTCTGCAGCATTGCCTCAGACTCAACTCTGGTCACTGGCACCAGGACTTCATTTCTCTCTCTCTCTCTCTCTCTCTCTCTCTCTCTCTCTCTCTCTGCAGTTCTATCAGGGGCTTTATTTATCTATTTATTTATTTTGCGGTACTGGGGATTGAACCCAGGAGCATTCTACCTCTGAGCTACACCCCCAGCCATATTTTGTATTCTTTATTTTGAAACAAGGTCTCACTAAATTGCTGAGGGCTTCACTAAGTAGCTGAGGCTGGCTGTGAATCCAGATCCTCTGGTCTCAGCCTCCCAAGTACTGGGATTACAAGTGTGCACCACCACACCCAGCTCAGGGGCTATATTTAACATATATATGGCTGATATTTCACCTTATTGAGATTTAATTGGCCCTACATGGGAATCTTTTACAGTTCCTCATGTTTAATCCCTGGGGTTGCTGGTTGCACCCAAAAGACCCCTGAATAGAACCCCAAGAATGTGTCTACTTTGTGTGACTTAAAACAGGTGGAGCAGTGGGGCGTGGTGGTGCACGCCTATAATCCTAGTACTTGGGAGGCTGAGACAGGAGAAGCACAGGTTCGAGGACAGCCTCAGCAACTTAGCAAGACTCTCAGTAACCCAGTGAGATCCTGTTTTAAAACAAAAAAATAAAAAGAGCCAGGTGTGGTGGCGCATGCCTGTAATGCCAGTACTTGGGAGGCTGAGACAGGAGGATGGCAGGTTTGAGGCCAGTCTCAGCAACTTAGTGAGACCCTGTTTCAAAATTTAAAAAAAATAAAATAGGACGGGGGTATGGCTCAGAGGTAGTATGCCCTTGGGTTCAATCTCCAGTGCCACAGTAAATAAAGAGAGCTGGGGTATAGCTCAGAGATAGACTGCACCTGGGTTTAATCCCAGTACCAAAACCAAAACAAAAGCAGGTGAAGCACATTGGGCCTTGATGTGAGTGGATCTCGGCTGAATGCCCCTTCCTGGCCTTGTCAGAGGACATCTGGCCAGTGCTTATTCCAAGCATGATGCAGAGCAGCTGTCCCTCAGCCCTGCAGGGAGCCGGAGCCATTTCCCCCACCCCTGGCCTGGCGGGCAGTGGGAGCAGACCCCTGGGTGGTGGCTGCTACCTATGCCTGGCATGGCGGAGGGGGCCTCATTGCCAGCTCTAGTCTTAGGACAGACCCTGTCTCTAGGTGCCACGATGTTGCCTCAGTGAGCAATCAGACCCAGAGGGACAAAGGTCATGGAGCTGGGGTCGGCTGAGAAGGGAGGTAGCTCAGGAATTCTAGCCGCTAGGTGCACAGAAGGCTGGTCCTCGCCCTGCCCCTGCCCCACATTTTGGCCCCATCCCTACTCCTTCAGCTCTGGGAGGCTGCAGCCCCCAAAGTTAACACCAGCTTAACTCAGGACGGAGAGGTAGAAAGGGGACACCGGAGACAGGGGCATGCCCAGACAGCAGCTCAGAAACAGGAACCAAACAGAAAGCTTGATCTCAGCATGCTTCTGCTTTATTTACTTATTTATTTTTATTTTTATTTATTTATTCATTCACTCATCCATTCATTCATTTATTTTCTCTACTGGGAATTGAACTCAGGGGCATTCTACCTCCAAGCTACACCCCCTTCCCTTTTTATTTTTATTTTTTATTTTGGAACAGGATCTTGCTAAGTTGCCGAGGCTGGCTTCGAACCTGCCATCCTCCTGTCTCAGCCTCCCAAGTACTGAGATCATAGGAGTGCGCTACCGTGCCTGCCTTCTGCTTACTTTGTAAAGAACTTACCAGCCGCCTTTGGCTTGGGTCTGTTTCTGGTGGTTTTCAAATCACATCTTTCCCCTTGACTTTTAGTTTCCACATCTCGCTCCGCCATGGCTACCTGTCAACACCAGCTATCGCCCCCCGGGGACCCAGCAACCTGGAAAATGGACCAACAGACAAAGCCAGAGACCTTACAGACGGTCTCCAAAGAGCGGCCACACTCTGTAGTGGACAGCAAGGCCTACGCGGACACTAGGGTGTTGGTGGCTAAATTTTTGGAACACTCGCACTGCGGCCTCTCTCCCGAGGTGCGGCACGTGGTGGGCACCCTCCGCTCGGCCGTCCCCTCAGAGGAGCACCAGGTGGAGGAGGTCGTCTTTGGTGCCGGAGTCCTGGACCAGTTGTGAAGCAGCCACGGGTCTGGACACAGACACTAAGGGGCCCAGCATCCTGTCCTGACCGTTCTCTCTGGAAACCGCCATGCTTGGTGTGCAGAGACCTGCAGTCCAGCTTGGCAGAGAACAAATGGGGACCACCCAAGAGTGTCTGGGGAGGGGGGCTTGGGCAGGAAACTGTTATTCCTTCTCTGGAGGCGGATCCGATCTGTTGTCTTCTTGGGGATTGCGTCTGCTGCCTGTTCCAGGAGTTCAGAAAGACGATTCTCTCGTGTCCTTAGTGGATTTTTATTTCATCAGGCGTGTAGCACCTTGAACTGACCAGCATTACCTGAATCCCCGTACAGCCGCAGTTGACACTCACGTAACATAAAGACACGACATCTCTTCCAAGTGAGGGCCATTACAGCAGGACGCTCCTCCATCTCCTATGTAGTTTAGGGTTAAGTGGATAAAGGGTGAGATCAAGCAATGGGACTATTTTCCCTTGTGTTTTTTGTCACTCTATAATGACACCTTTATCACATTCTGACCTATTATTTCTTTTAAAAGGAAACAGGGAGCCGGGCGTGGTAGTGCACGCCTGGAATCCCAGTACTTGGGAGGCTGAGATAGGAGGATCACAAGTTCAAGGACGGCCTCAGCAACTTAGCAAGACTCTCAGCAACTTAGTGAGACCTTGTTTCAAAATAAACAAAATTTCAGAATTCCCAGCCATCCCCACGAAGCCGGCAGGTGTTGCAAGGGCTTTGAGGAGCCCACACCTCCTTGTCCCTGGGCCTCCCAGCTGGGCCTCCACCTGGAGGCTGCCTTCCCCACTTTCCCTCTGGGCTCCCCTTTTTCCATGGCCTCCCGTCTTTAACTGAAGCAGATACATGACAGTAAGCCCCTTTGGGGGTTTCCCCTGGTATCTGACTCACCTGATTGACCTGGGTGGGTCAAAGTGGGGGGGCTTTCTCTCCAGGATAGTGTACCTCCTGCTAAGGCAGGTCTCTCATGACCCAGTGCTGTCCCTCCCCCAGGTGGCAGTAGGTGACGTCTGCCTTGGAAACTGTAGATTGGGAATCATTTCTTTCCATGAGAATGCCCGCTGTGTCGGTCAGGCAGGAGCAGGCAAACACGGCCCAGGTGCTGCTTGAATGCCCATGGGGAACGTGGGCACTTCTGGCCTTCTTGCCCCCACCCGGGCCTCTCATTTCCTGGCAACATCAGCTGTAGCTGCTTCCCAGCAGTGGCCCCCAGAGCAACAGTATCCATCCACAAGAACTTTCTGCAGGGAGGGAAACACTTGGATGTTGGCCATCCAAACCAGTAGGTGGGGCTGTTGAGCCCCTGGACCTTGTGTGGCCAGTCGCCCCTGCTCTGAATAGAGCAGCTAGAATCCCAGAGCCTGGCTGGGGGGTGTCCACCACTGCTGGGTGCCTGGCCTGAGGGGTGCCCACCACTGCTGGGTGCCTGGCTGGGGGCAGGGGGTCATGCAGCTCTTGCCTCTGATCTGCACAGCCTGTGCCTGTCTTGAGCCCTCCTCCTCATTCCTTGCCCCCACTCCATCCCTCAGCCCTGGATCCCCGCTTTAGCTAACCTGCTGGAGGCCCTTCTTCGTGTTTGAAAGTAGAAAAGGGGTCCCAGGCAGGTTTCCAGCTCCAGTCGGGTGCAGGCATCCCCCAGGGATGGCCGGCGGACCGTGTCCCATTGCTTGACTAACGTCATTGGCCCTTTCCTCCCTGACGTTAGAGAGCTGAGAAATACTAAGGCCTCGTGATGGCAACCTCGCCTGTTCCTCAAGAGACACACTAGAGATGGATTTATGAGCACTTTATTCAGACTATAAAATGGAAATTCTCTTCTCTAATTTTTCTCAAGTGAGGGCTTCTGAAGTCCCCAAGCAGGTCCCTTTGCAGGTAAAGTTAATTGATGGTTTTTCAGAGCAGCCTCCCCTGAGCCCGGAGCAGAGCGAAGCATTTCCAGCCTGATGCCTTGTCTTAGGAATCGGGATGTTTTCATGGTCTCTGAGGTGAGCTGGAGCACGACCGGCTGCGGGGCGGGGGGTCCACACAACAGGACCCCCAATCGGAGCCTTGGGCTGGGCTAAACCTGCGTGTCTCAAACCTGGCTGCCAGCCAAGTGAGGCCAAGACCCCCTGCCCGGACTCCAGCTCCAGCTCTGGGGTATTCTCAGTGTGCGGCTGGGGGAGCGGCTGCAGGACAAGCCAGCCTGGTGCTCTGTGGCCTTGACTCTGCCTCTCTGCAGCGGGACTTGTCATCTGCCATTTGGCCTCCTGCCTCGAGCTGTGCCTCCCCGGGTGGAGGCTGAGGCCGCAGCCATGGTGCCCTCAGTCCCAGACATTCTCAAGAAAGTGCCGGCCACACACCTACCCACTCACGCTCGGCCCTGCGCTTGCTCTCAGAGCAACTGTCTTGCAAATAAACCAGCCGTACCCAACTTTATGCCACAGGGCTGGATCCTCTGCCCCATGGACACAGGGCTGTCAGGGATGCCGGGCCCTCCTTGGCCCATCTTTACAGGTCCCAGGTGGCCCACATGGGCACTAGGCAGGCCAGAGCTCCAGCCTTCCAGGAAAGATCCCAGAAGGCACCGGGGCGGGTTCAAGCCCTGGAGGAATGTGCTGGCAACTTGACTTTTCAACTCTGGTTCTCGTGACCCCGACTCAGCTACATGCTGGTGCTAGGGGCCCCAGCAGCAGGCCCCGAGCGCCCAGGCAGCGTGTGGGCTCCCAGCCAAGGGGACAGCGGGCTTCCCTGCCTTGCTGTGCGGCCTTCCCTCCCGGAAGCCTATTCTCACACTTCCTGTCTTGGTATCCGAACTGTGGCCATTTTTAGAGGTGACTCTCTCCCCACTCCAGTTTGGCTGGATCCTGGGCAGGGCCCCGAAGGAGGCTGGCACCTGCTAGTGCACCCTGGCCTGGGGGCTATGAAGAAGCTGAGGTGGGTGGGCTGTGGACCCCGACTCTATGGCCAATGAGGGGCAGGGGATCATTCATAAGAACTTGAGCTTTCCTTCCACGGGAGACCATAGGGATTAAATGCTTGTAACAAACTCTGTAACAGAAAGCTTATTTCAAAAGGACGCTCTTTTTCTTCCCCCTCTGCTATATTAACTCACGGATGCTGCTAAGGCAGAATTTATAGGAAATTGTTTTCAAGCCACCAGAGACCTGTTTGTACAACTGGAAAGGTTGTATTTATTTAATGTACCTCAAGGTGTTTTAATAATGACCAGTGTTTTAATAAAAAGTATTTCTGGCCTCTGCGTCTCTGAAGTCTAATTGGGACAGAGAGAGGCTGAGAGCTGTGGGCACCGCTGGCCAAGAGCAGGGTGCTGGAGGGCGCGGACTAGGTTCCCTGTGGGCAGCCAGGGAGTGGCAGGCACCCACAGCTGCCCAGCTGTGCTTCCCAGGAACCTCCTGGAGGAGCTCAGCTGCAGGGGAGAAGGCGCCCCTCCCCCATGCATGCTGGTCCCACCCACCCTGACCCACAGCTGTCCTCCATGGATGCCCCACCCAGGGACTTCTGGGAGGAATGCAGACCTGGGGCTCAAAATTTCTCTTTCTCATTTTTTTTTTTTTTTGAGGAACTGGGGATTGAACCCAGGGACATTCTACCTCCAAGCTACACCCCCAGCCCTATTTTTTATACTTTATTTTGAAACCGTGTCTCACAAAGTTGCGGAGGGCCTCACTAAGTAGCTGAGGCTGGCCGCGAACCCGGATCCTCCAGTCTCTGCCTCCCAAGTACTGGGGTTACAAGCGTGCGCCACCACACCGGGCTCTTTCTCATTTTTTAAGGTGTCTCATTTGGTGGGAGTTGGGTCCCATGTTATACATTAGCCATGGACTTCCTCTGTTTTTTGTGTTTTTTTTTTTCTTTTGGTATTGGGGCTGGAACCCAGAGGCACTCTTCCTCCAAGCTACATCCCTAACCCTTTTTTTATTTTTTTATTTTGAATCAGGGTCTTGCTAAGTTGTTGAGGGTCTTGCTAAGTTGCTGAGGGCCTCGCTAAGTTGCTGAGGCTGGCCTCCAACCTGCGATCCTCCTGTCTCAGTCTCCCAAGTACTGGGGTTACAGGAGTGTGCCACCATGCCGGGCATTGGCCTTCCTCTTTGAAGCATGTTCATGTGCCTGGTTCAGGGCACCTCGAGAATGTTCCCCTTGGCTTCCTGAGCAGAGGCCTCGCCCCTCCTGCTTCTGTTCAGAGGATGGTCCTTTTCATTCTTCAAGGGCTGGGCCATCCCTGGCTAGCATTTTGTTGTTGTCTCTTGGCAAAGTGAAAAATTTTATTTTGCTTTCTATACTTTAGCATATTGGGGAGGGGGAGAAGAGACCATGCACCCTTTCTGGAAGAAGGCGTGGAGTGGGACTTCACTTTGAAAGACTCTCTCTTGCCCCTGACGGCCAAGGTAGGGTTCAGCCAAGTGTCTGGCCCACGTCCTTTGGGTGGCCAGGAGAGCAAGCCAGCATGAACTGCAGATTCCCAGGCCCATGAAAGTGCTTGATCAATAGCTCATGTCAGCAGAGTGTGCACTCTGGGGACAGGCCAGAGAGGAGGGGTCCTGCTTGCCAAAGTCCCCAGGCTAACAGGGTGGGGACCTCCTCCCCAGGTCTTCTTATGCAAGCCCAATTTACCCCATGGCCTCCCCATGCCAGGTGACACCAAGACCACACCATGAGAAAGATGTGTGATGGGAGAGGGACTCAAGTCTGTCATTACCCCAGACCGGCTGCGAAGGGCCCCACAGGTAGCGCGGGGGCGAAGAGGGGTGGTTCAACTTTCTGTTATATATGACCCCATACACACACACACACACACACACACACACACACACACACACACAGCTGCAAAGACTCACTTTGACCCCCTGTCTCTATGGGAAGGGGGCAGAGATGGGGTTGGCTGGGATGAACCGGAAGTTCCCCTGCAGAGCCTGGCTCACCTTGACCCCTCCCCTGTGGGAAGGGGGTGGAGAAACAACACGGGGTCACTAAGGTGCCACGTGCAAAGGGTAGTCAATCACCCCAAATGTAATACGAAGAAAGAAGGTGTCCAGAGGGATATAAAACCCATCACGTGGAACCCTCCACGCTGCTTTCCATGCCTGGAACCGGATCGCCCCAGACCCCGTCTCTGGAGTGTAACCCCATGGCCCCAGGCCGCCTTTCCATTCCTCTGCCGTGTGACTCCTTCCCCTCTCTTCACACCTTTCTCATAGGGCGCCTTCACTTTCTAAATAAACCTCCTGTGTCCCCATGTGTGCCTTCTGTTCAAATGCTTTCCAAGCAGACAAGGATGGACTGAGGTTACGCAAAATAATTTTAAGATCTCCCACCCTGTAGAGAACCCAGAGTTGGCCCGGTGACCTGTCCCCATCGCTGACACTTCCAGATAATGCAGGGTGACCTTAGTGCCCACCCTCCAACCTCACAGGAGGAGAGCTCTCAAGGTCCCACCCAGCATCCCAGGGGAGGGATGCCGTCCCCACCGGGCATCCTCGTCTGGAGTGTGGCCATCGGAGGCCACCCGGACACACAGGGCTCAGTGAACAGGCCAGCCACACAGAGCGCTTCTCAGGACTTCAGGTTTATTAGTGATATGCGCGGTCGTCCTACGGTCGGCTGCATGCAATACGGGTCACTCCTCGAATACAGTAAACCTAACGCTTTAGTTACTGCGTGGTAAGGCTTCTTAAGTCACAGTGTAGTCTTCAAGGCCTGGGCCAAAAAAAGAGACTTCCAGACAGAATGACGTCAGTGAACACGGATCGCGAATGAACGGAACCAGACGAGGTGTTCCCTGACCTACGCATGAATACTGCTCCTGACGGGCGCCTCGCTGGCCAGGTAATCTGCACTCCGGGCAGCTGCCTCGGGAAGGGCGGAGGTCGAGTTTTCTGGTGTGGGGCTTGTTGGTTGGAGGGGAGGTGTGTGCACGTGTGAGGGTGTGGATAGAGTTTAAATAGGGGGCAGTGCCTGGGCCGCCGTCCTCGCCCCTGGTGGGATAGTGAGTGTGTTCCCGCCTGGCGGGGAGCCCTGCCGTGGAGGAGCGGGCCGGCTGGAGGGCGCCCAGGTAAGTCCACAGCGACTCGGGTGACTCTGAGAACGGGGAAGCAGGGTGTGGTCACGGGTCAGGGGAAACCCCTACACGTCTGAAGAAAGGCTTGCAGAAATAAAAGTCCAAATGGTACTATTTTCTAAATAAATATGGAGTTTCGATGTTGTGACTATCATCCTTTATTGAACTCAGGAACATCTCCTTTCTGGGTAAATACTTACAAACAATCACGTGGCCCCCACACATTGGGTGCACGGCACGTCACTTCCTGCCTCCGTGTTCCTGCGGAGGCAGCAGCAGAGTCGCATGGGCTTTTTTGGGGCTCCGTGGGACCCTGGATGTCCCAAGCACAGGGGTGGGAGGAGGCTCCCCGCTGCCCCCGCTGGGCGCCGCGTCCCTCCGAGGTCCCTTCACGGCTGCATCGCAGGCACCCAGGTCACGCTCCACAGCTTCAGGGGAAAAAGACACCGGCTCCACACACACAGAGGACCCCCTGGACACCCGCTGTCAGTTGCAACGAGAGAACAGCTCAGGATGTGGCAAAATACTTGAATGTTTGACAAAGGTTTGTTCCTGCGACTCTCCGTGATAAAACATACCCCTTTTTGGCAAAACAAAAACAAATGAACAAAACCGGTGGTGGTGGCCGGCCCTTCAGGAGGGCCAGTGTCCTTGGCGGGGCTGGGGGGCCAGGGGTCAGGCTGTGTCCTGGCTTCCGGCTCCTCTGGGTCCAGGCGGGCCTGCCCGGTGTCCCCGGCTCCGTGGCAAAGGCTGGGTGGGTCTAGATGTACAGTGGGGTCTCCTGGCCCGTGAGGAGCCTGAACATGGCGGCAGGCATGGTCTTCATGTGAATCTGGCAACAGAGACAGGAGGCTGAGCTGCTCACCCTCTCCCCTTCTCCCTCCATCTCCCTCCCCTGAGAGCCTTCTGGGTAGAGTGCCAGCCTCTCAGAGTGAAGGAAGAAGAATGTGCTGTGTGGACGGACCGGGCGCCCCCATCCCTGTCTGCAGAGGGTTGCACACAAGGCCAAGTGACAGTTTTCTTTTCTGCTCAACCTGACACCAGGGAGGTGAAAACTTGGACTTCTAATGGTGACTATAGTTTGCCTACTGGGCTGGGGGCATCTCCCAGAAACCACAAGGGTGCGCTGTGCTTCAGCGAGGAGATCAAGAGAGGGAAGACACCCACTGCTTCCCATGAAACCGACGTTGGCTAGGGCAGGTGTTCTGGGGGGCTGGGCGCCACGAGACCGCCATCCTTTAGGTATTACTTAGCAGAGGACCCTCAGCCGCCTGGCCTCTCTCCCTGGCCCCAAGCAAGGCATGAGATTGCTCCCTGGGGAGACCAACCCCACCTAAGCTGCTGCCCTTCCTGCTCAGCTCGCTGCTCCCGCACTGCCCACCCGGGGCTGCACAGTGCTCTAGCCATGCCTGCTGCCTCTATGGGCCGGCCTTGACTCTGAGAGATCTGGCTGGCACGGGAGCTGCTGGCCTCGCCCCACCCCCAGTGACCAGAAAGAGGCTGCTGGGGGGTGGCAGTTGCCCCCCCGGTCTGGCCTTCCTTGGGCCAGCAGGCTCGGGCACCGGTTTGCCCAACCCAGACAGGTGGATTTTGTAGATACTGCCTTGCCAGCCCGGCCTCATCAATATTTTTTTGATCCATCCAAATTTTAGCTCCTCTGTCACCCGAGGATGGCTTTTTCCATCAGCCGATTCATTCTCGGTCATTCTTCAATCTGAAACCCACCGCCCAGGCTCCTCAAAACTTCAAGTCTTGTTTCTCAGTGACTAATTTTCCAAATGTGCTCAGGCATGATGGGAAATTCAGGCAGACACTTTTCATCTCTGGCCTCTCGGCAGGTCTGAGGCCCAGTGGTGCTAAAAGGATTCTAACCCTCGCGCCTGCTTTCTGGACTCTTTGGAAATCAATCCATCTCAGGTCTGAGGCGTGGGAATAAGCCTGGCTCCACCACGAATTGATTTCTCTGAAGGTGTGAGGCCGATCGCTCCCGGGAGGTCGGCCATTTCCACGTCTACTTAGGAAAATTGGATTTTCCCTTCTTGGAAGCCGTCTGTAAAAGGAAGCTAGCGGCCCCTCCCTGGCCTCTTTGCTCTGAGAGTCGGCCACTGCCACCACCAATCCCAGGGAAACTATGCCCCCTCCCCCCACCAGCCGGAGCAGTGTCACAAAGTACTGGGTGTCCCAATGTGGACCCGGAAGATGTGATCTGAGGGACCGCTGTGATGTGGGGCCCCCTCAGGAAACCCCCCCATCACACACAATCCAAGTGGAGCCCACGCCCTCTTCCCCACACGGCCACCAGGGGGAGCACTGAAGACCCTCGGAATCCAACCAAATGGCCTGCCTCAACCTCCCCCTCTGTACCACTGTCACCCATGTCTCTCCCAGAGAGGCCTTCACCCCACTCAGTAACTGTCTCCACACACCCCTACACTCCCCTCCATACACACATTCACAGATCCTCACAAAACACACCCACACGCTCTCATCCACTCGCACACACCCATACTCACAATCACTCACACACATTCACACACGTGTGGTCACACGCACTCACACCCCCCACATGAACACCCACATTCACTCAGGCCTTCACAAAGACACCCACTCATCCACACACTCACACACACACACACACACACACACACACCTAACACCCATACTCACGTACTCACAACCACACACACGCACATTCACACACATGCATACCCACACCTGTCCCCACACCCCTAACACCCATACCCGTGTACACTCACACTATACTCATATACAGATACACCTGCACTCACACACATTCATACACATAGTGACACACTCACACACAGACCTACCCCTGCTCCCCACATTCACACTCACCCCCACACACATAACACCTATACTCACACTCACAACCACTCTCATATGTGTACCCACACGCACATTCACACACATACCCACACCCCCCACACACTCATACACACCCCCTACCATACCCATGCTGGGAAGGCCTGCTTCCCACGCACCGTGGTGTCACCCGCACTAGCCCCTACTTCTCTCCCTGAACGATGCTGTTCACTCATGAGCTCCTGCCACCCTGGGCCATCCTCCCCGTCACCCTCGGCCATCCTCCCTGCCATGGAGGTGACACCAGGAAGAGCTAGACGAGGGAAGGGAGCAGAGGGCTGAGCAGCCTCACTCTGGGCGCGAAGGCGGCAGGCAGGGACCAACCCAGCACCGCAGTGGCCAGAGCCCGGTGTCCCGGGGGGCTGGGCCCGCAGAGGACGGGGGTCCAAGCTGCCTGCAGGACTCAGCTCCAGGGACAGTGCAGAGGAGCTCGCCCAGTCGCCTTGCCACCTGTCTGCTCAGAGGCTTTCGGCTGCAGGGTTCAAGGGATGGCCAAGCACAACTGCTCGTCCTTGTCACAGACACTGCTGGGGTGAGAGACAGCCTGGCCAGCTCAGCTGATGCCCCGTGGCCCTGAACCAGCAGGTAGAGATGTGTCCTGGGTCCCGGCAGGGGCAGGTGGTCCTGAGCAGGGTGGACTTCCC
Source organism: Glis glis (assembly GCA_004027185.1). Lineage (NCBI taxonomy): Eukaryota > Metazoa > Chordata > Mammalia > Rodentia > Gliridae > Glis > Glis glis. The sequence continues at coordinate 120,737 of PVJS01000367.1, forward strand.
TGGGTTGGGGACCAGTGGCTTCCCACCCCATGGGGTTAGATGTTGGTCTCAGCAATAGTATGGGCCCAGATGCCCCTAGACTCGGGTTCTGGCTCCAGGAAAGTGACAGGGGGTGGAGGGGACCCGGCATCGCCTTACCTCTCCCACCGAGTTGGACAGAGCCTGCACTATCTTCTCGTGGGCGGTGGCCACCACGCTCTGCCCGTTGATCTCGATGATGCGGTGGCCGACGCGGACGCCACCTCGCTCCGCGATGCCCCCTCTCATGAGGCTGCAGATCTGAGCAAACATAGTCAGGTCAGCATGCCTGCCCCCCAAAACCCCACAGGAGCTCCACCATGTCCCCAAAGATAGGAGAAGAGAAATAAGTCAGGCAGAGAGTGGAGCTGTCCATGACGGATACTTCTACGTATGATTCCTTGACTCACAAACAGGGACATTTAGGATTTGGAATATGTTAAAAAAAAAAAAAGCCAACCCTGTGGTGTGAGTGGAGGACCGCCCAGGCCCTCAGACCTCTCGTGGTGGGATCTGCCCCACCCCAGCCATCTGGGCAGGCAGAGGGTGGAGGGTCAGCGGTGTGCAATTCACACACATTCTGGACGATTCTCTGCCAGCCGCGCCCCAATCCTCTTTTAAGGCAGTTCTGTCCCCACCTCGTGAGGAGAAGCAAGGTGATAAATTCATGAGCTGACAGAGTTGGGGGGAGAACCGCGAAGCCTGTAAGTTTGTCTTCGTTAAAAATAAGGCCTTAGAAAGATGAACATTCACAGAAACACTAGCAAGAAGAGAACAGCCCCGGAGGGTGAGGCCCGAGCTCACGAAGGGCGGGTACAGAGGCGCTCCTGCAAAGCATGTGGGCCCTGCGGAAGCGGTGGGAGGGAAGGAAGGGGCCATGATGGAGGGGAGGTTCAAGTCCTGGGCTCATGCTCCTGCTCAGCCCCAGCTGGAGACAGAGCATGGTGGGGAGGAGAAAGGGTGCCCGGCCCCCTCCTCTGCCAGCTGCGTCCAAGGGTCTGGGGAGGCTGACCCTCTGACAAGGCCAGGCAGGGGCCTCCATGGGGTGGAGGTGCCCTGAGAACAGCCGCTTGCACTGGGAGGTCCCTCCCGGCCGCCCCTGCCCCGGCCTGACACCTCCGTCAATGTGATCGAGCCCCGGCAGCCCCTCCCATGCATCTGGGCAGAACGGGGACAGTGCCCAGCCCGGTCCCGGCACGCACAATTTCAGCCTCAGCTGTGTTTGGAGATGAGAAAGGCAGAGGCCAGAGACCAGCGCTAGAGGCCCAGGCAGGCTGGAGAGCCCGGGCAGGGGTGACCCTGTCCCCGGATGACTGGGGGCCCACACAATGTCATCTAAAAGTCCTTAGGATTTCCTTAATCTGAAAGCCCTAACAGTCTAGCTATCAGCTCATTGCTGTTTTAGGCTGGGGGAGTAGCTCATAGTAGAGCACTTGCCTAGCATGCATGAGGCCCTGGGTTTCATCCCAGCACTGTAAAACAAAAGAAAGGAACAAGATTCATTGATGTTTTAATAACTTTGTACTGGTTCTCATATTTATTTATTTATTTATTTATTTAATTTCTTTTGCAGTGCTGGGGACTGAACTTAGGGACATCTACCTCTGAGCTACACCCCCAGCCTTATTTTTTATTCTTTATTTATTTATTTATTCATTTTTGCGGTACTGGGGATTGAACCCAGGGGCATTCTACCTCTGAGCTACACCCCCAGCCCTATTTTTTATTCTTTATTTTGAAACAGGGTCTCACTAAGTTGTGGAGGGCCTCACTAAGTAGCTGAGGCCGCGAACCCAGACCCTCCGGTCTCAGCCTCCCAAGTACTGGGATTACAAGAGTGTGCCACCACACCTGGCTTATTCTTTATTTTGAAACAGGCTCTCACTAAGTTGCAGAGGGCCCCGCTAAGTAGCTGAGGCTGGCCGCGAACCAGGATCCTCCGGTCTCAGCGTCCCAAGTACTGGGATTACAAGCGTGCGCCACCACACTAGGTTCTCATATTTAAAAGGCAGGAACCATGACCCAGGGCCAGGCAAGGTGGTTCTGGTCAGCACCCTAATATGTTAAGGGTCATCTGCCTGCAGGGGGCGCTGGTGTGGTGGTGGGAGGTCTCAGGCCAGAGGCCCAGCCCGGGGTGGTTATCCTTTTCATTCCATGGGAAGGTTTTATCTTTCGGTTATTCCTCCCCTGGGAGACTTAGAGTTGAATGAGCACCCCCACCCCCCATCAGAGAGCAGGCCGCTGTGGCCTCCTCATTTGACACCTGGCCGCCCCCTCCTGCCTCCCCGCACTCTGCCCCAGCACCCACCATGCCATCTCTTTAGACCTGACATGGGCTTAGAAGCGCCCTGGCAGTGCCCATACGCCTCCTGTCTGCTGTTTTGTTTTTGTTTTTTTAGGTGAGTTTTGCCTGGTCACAAACACGGGCCTTTCCAAAGTGGCCGCTGGTGTGGGGATGCTGGTGTGGTACCTGCAGTCCGTCCCTCCCACACTCAGGCCCCTTCACCTTCCTTCCCTTTCCCTGCCCTGGCCGGGGACCTAGGTGCAGACTGACATTGCAGCCAAAGCCACTGCTGCCCCACTCCTGTGGCAGAGCCTGGTGACCACCCGAGGAACCCCGGGCACGCAGATGGGTGATCGGCCAGGGGTGGGGGTTGGGCAGAGAGGCCTGGGCCCGTGCCTGTGGCCACCACCGTCTAGAAAGCTAGCGCTCCATCCTGTCCGGTAAGGGTTCTGCTTCCCTGACTGCCCAATACGCTACGCTCTCGAGGAATTTTATCCCCCCCAAATGTCTTAAGGGTATTTTTTTGGTACTAGGGATTGAACCCAAGGGCCACTCTACCTCCAAGCCACACTTACAGCCCTATTTTAATTTTATTTTGAAACAGGATCTTGCTAAATTGCTGTGGGTCTCACTAAGTTGCTCAGACTAGCCTCAAACCTGCGCTTCTCCTGTCTCAGCCTCCCAAGGACTGAGATTACAGATGCACGCCACCACACCCAGCTCTTAAGGGCATTTTGTGTCCAAAGTAACTGGTTCTTTGAAGATCCAGTAGAAGGTAATTCAAGATGGCCTGCCTCACTCCTCTCCCCTGGGCCAGAAGCCAGGACACTTCTTAGAAAGGGCTATTTTGACTAAATCCCTGGTGGCCCCTGTCTCTCTCTTCTTGGAGATTCGAGAAAAGAGGACTGTGATACTTTGGATAAAATGTACCCCAGTTAGACTATGCAGCCAGGTTTGGAGCTGGGGCGCGGCTAGAGGAGGTGGATTGCTGGGGGCATGGCCTTGGGGACCCTATCCGTCCCTGGCTCCCTCCTCTCTTTCTCTCTCTGCTTCCTGTCTGCTGTGAGGTGCGTGTGGCTTTCCCTCCTCCACCGTGCCCTGAAGCCCTGCGGCTGCAATTTCTGCCTTGGAGTTGACTGATCATGGACTGACCTCTGAAATCATGAGCTAAATCAACCTTTCTTCTTCTCAGTTGTGCCTGTCAGGTATTTTTTTTTTTTTTTTGTCACCAGGACAATGAAATAGCTGACCAAAACAGGGAGCAAGAGGGAAACAAGAAGAAGAGGGTGAACATGGGTTTGCACCTTAAGAGGGTGCTGCTGTGGGTGGACTCAGACTCTGATGCCTAAACCCCTGGGAGTCTGGGGGCAGAGGGGAGGAAGCAGGAGGTGCAGGGGACCAGGCGCGCACATGGGATGGTGGCCCCCCAGTCGTGGGCACACCCTGCAGGGACTGGGGCCGCGTTGTGTTCCAATTTCACGGCGTGCACTTTGGAGGTGGAAGGCTGGTATCTCTAAGCTGGATACTTCTAATTTCTTGTAAGGCATTGTGGGAAGAGAGAGGCGGGATCCATTTGGTAAAAGCATTAATTGGGTCATTGGGGGCCTGTCTGCAAACTAATGCTTTGTACTTTAGGTGTAATGAAGCTGAAAATGGAAAAAAGCACTTAGGCAGAACCAGCTCTGATGTGGGCAGACTTTGCCAGGAGACTCGGGGGACCCCCACCTCGTGGTGCACAGCAGCGAGTGGGCACTGGGCTCCCTGTGGGCTCAGCAGGAGGCGAGACCGGCTGGCTGCCTAGTACTGAAGCCATCATCAGGGGCTTTAGGGGCACTTCCGATGCTTGGTTGTTGAAATTGTGGACCCTAGATATGAGCTCGTCAGTCTGTACTGGTCACAAGTGTCTCCAGGTCTGCGCATGCGCCCTCCACAGACACCCTGGCACCTGGCCCTGTTCTCTTTGTCCCTGATCTGCTACTTTCCAGCTGGGAGACATGGGCCAAGTTACCTTACCTCCCGGCTCCTAGGTCCTCATCGGTGAGACAGTGATCGATGATGCCATCCACTAACTGGACCACCCTGCCCATCCTCTAACTGGACTACCCTCCCCATCCCTGTCACAGGGATGCCCTGGGTCTGTGAGAGAGCTTGCCCATCCCCTGATTCCTGGAACTGACCCCAGGCACGTGGACTGGAGAGACTGGAACAACAAGGCTAAACAGACTGGAAAACATACCCTGTACACCCTTGTCCACAGAGCACTGTTCAGAGGAGCCAGGGGGAGCAACTCAAGTGTCCATGGATGGATGGATGGGAAAACCAAATATAGCATATATATACAATGGAATATTATTTAGCCTTAAAAAGGAAAGAGAGTCCCATACTTGCTACGACAGGGATGAACCCTGAGGACATTATGCTGAGTGAGAGAAGACAGTAACGAAAGGACAAACACTGCATGATTCCCCTTATGAGAGGGACGTGGAGTGGTGAAGCTCACAGGCAGAAAGCAGAGGCTGGGGAGGGAACAGGAGCTCCCTTTGTTCAATGGGGACAGAGTTTCAGTTTTGCAAGATGACAAGAGTTCTGGAAACTGATACACAGCAGTGGGGATGTACCTAACACTTTTGAGCTATATGGACACTTAAAAATGGATAAGATGGTAAATTTTATGTTGTGTGTATTTTACCACAATTTTTTTTTTGCGGTACCGGGGATTGAACGCAGGGGTGTTCTACCTCTGCACTACACCCCCGGCCCTATTTTTTAATGCTTTATTTTTTAAACCGGGTCTCACGAAGTTGCGGAGGGACTCACTAGGTAGAGAGAGACCACAATTTTTTTTTTAAATTAGATGTTCTGGAAGAGTTGGGGCTAAAAGAAAAGGTGGGTGGGGAGAGGCAGACTCCATAACTCAGCCACATTGGGGCTGGAGAAAGGATAGATTAGCCCAGTGTGGTGGTGCATGCCTGTAATCCCGGCTACTTGGGAGACTGAGGCAGGAGGATGACAGGTATGAGGCCAGCCTAGTAACTTAGCAAGATCCTGTCTTGAAATAAAAAATAAAAAGGGTTGGGGGTGTAGCTCAATGGTAGAGCGCCCTGGGTTCAAACCCCAGGACCAAAGGAAAGGAGGGAGGGAGGGAGGGAAACTAGAGGCCAGTGGATCAAAGAGGTACGAGCACACCTGCCCCAGACACGCGGAGCTCGGTGTGGCGGCCTCTCCCTATCCTAGGCTGTTCTTGTGCTGGGACACAGGGCACCTAACTGCTCATTCAGACCGCCAACCGCCACAGGAAGTGCTTCTGCAGTCTTCAGGCAGAAAATTGCAACGGGTCTTGTTGGAAGCTAACAAAAGCCGTTTCCTGGCCTAGCCCAGCGACAGGAGCCGCCATCCCCAGAGCCCGGGACCCAGTCCCACCACAGGAGCGGTACTCACGATTCCGTTCTGCACGCTGAAGCCCAGCTGGTACTTGAGGTCTGGCCGCTTGATGAGGACCGTGGTGACAGGGGGACAACTGACGATGTTGAGCTTCACCTGTGTCTGGTTCTTCAGACCCTGCAGAGCACGGGGACAAGTCACAGGCTGGTCCTTGGACTCACTGTGAGCACGGCCGGCCGGGCCCGGCCCAGGATGAGCCAGGCTGGCAGACAGGACAGGAGGAGTGTGCCCTCAGTGACGCAGGCAGTCACTCCTCAGCCTCGGTGTCCCCTCTGTGCAGGGGGACTAGCATTACCCTGACCCTCATGATAGCAGCTGGGGTCCAGGGTGGCAGCGTATGCGGTGACCCCACCACACTCAGGTCCGGTGCCTACCACCCGGGCTAGCTGGGCTCTGAGTGTCACTGAGCAGAGCCAATGGGCTGAGCTCCAGGTCACCCTCAGGGTTCCCAGCAGGGGCCACCACCACACTGAATGCAGAGGAAGGACTTCCTCTTCAGAAGGACTGTGGGGACACCTCCATCAAAACCAAGCACCCTCAAAGATGGCCTCTCACAGGGCAGAGAGGGACTGACTCATGAGCCTCAGCAGTGGGCGTGCTGGAGGCCCTGGGGCTACAGAGAGGCAGGCTGGCCTGGAGCCAAGGGCCACCCTAGGCCCCAGGGAGAACAGGACTGCCAGTGAGTGCCCCAGGATGCAGCCTCTCTTGCCTCTGGGTCTCCACCTGGCCCCAGGGCTGCAGCCCCCAGGGCTGGCCAGGGGCTCCATGACTCTCACCCATTGGACAGAGGCTCTACCGGGCCAGCTCATGGAATGCGTTAGCCTCCAGCACCAGGACCACCCTGGGCCGGGAGGGAAGCAGCCACATAGCGCCGGGGCGAGAGCAGAGCTCTCCTCCCAAAGATACAAGCTCACAGGCACTGTGGTCAGAGTGCTTACTTAAGGAAACCGGCCTCCTTGTACTGGGTCCACGCAGGGTGACCCGCCCTCCCAAGTCTGCAGGACCAAGGGGGTTTCCAGGGAAAGTTCCAGGCAAACCAGAGAGAGTTAGTCACTCTCCACCCACAGGTCCTCCGCGCCCTGGGCTAAGTGAAACCAAACCTCCCCGCCACCTCCAGGGCTGCCTGGGTCCTCTTCTCATTTGACTCCTGTGGTAGAGTCTGGGCTTCAAACTTTAGCTCTGCCACCCACCAGTCCCCGGGTGGGTGTCTCTGGGCTGCAGTGTCTTCATGTTCCAAGTGAGGCAGGGCGGGGAGAGCCCGGGCAGGGCCCAGTGCACCCACCTTGATGATGCCCTGGCAGGTGGCCAGGGGCAGCCCCACCAGGCTGGTGCCGTTGATGGACATGATCTGGTCCCCGATGCTCAGCTTCCCCGAGCGGGCCGCTGGGCCGCCATTCATCATGTTGGCCAGGATCACAGTGGGCAGGATGGAGCCCCAGCCCGACTCCACGACCACCACGCCCAGAATCTCGCCCTTGTGCTTCTCCAGCTGCAGCTGCAGGGGATTGACAGCGTGAGGGCCACGGGCCCTGGCCCAGCACCCAGGGGGGAGCGACGGCATGAGGGCCATGGGCCTCGCCCAGCACCCATGGGGGATCAACAGTGTGAGGGCCACGGGCCCCAGCCCAGTGCCCATGGGGGACTGACAGCATGAGGACTGTGGGTCTCGCCCAGCACCCACGGGGGATCAACAGCATGAGGACTGCGGGTCTCGCCCAGCACCCACGGGGGATTGACAGTGTGAGGGCCACGGGCCCCGGCCCAGCACCCACGGGGGATCAACAGCATGAGGACTTCGGGTCTCACCCAGCACCCACGGGGGATCAACAGCATGAGGACTGCGGGTCTCGCCCAGCACCCACGGGGGATTGACAGTGAGGGCCACGGGCCCCGGCCCAGAGCCCACAGGGGATTGACAGCGTGAGAACCATGGGCCCCGGCCCGGCGCTCATGGGGGATCAACAGTGTGAGGACCATAGGCCCTAGCCCAGCGCCCAGGGGGCATCAACAGCATGAGGGCCACAGGCCCAGGCCCGGCATCCACGGGGGATTGACAGCGTGAAGACCACGGGCCCCAGCCCAGCGCTCATGGGGGACCGACGGTGTGAGGGCCACGGGCCTCAGCCCAGCACCCACGGGGGACTGACAGTGTGAGGGCCACGGGCCTCTGCCAGCACCCACGGGGGAGCGACGGCATGAAGGCCATGGGTCTTGACCCAGCGCCCACAGGGGATCGGCGGCATGAGGGCCATGGGCCTCAGCCCAACACCCATGGGGGATCAACAGCATGAGGGCCACAGGCCCAGGCCCAGAGCCCAGGGGGATCGACGGCGTGAGGGCCACAGGCCTCGCCCAGCACCCACGGGGGATTCACAGCGTGAGGGCCATGAGCCTCTGCCCAGCACCCACGGGGGAGCGATGGTGTGAAGGCCACGGGCCTCGACCCAGCGCCCATAGGGGATTGATGGCGTGAGGGCCGCGGGCCTCACCCAGCACCCATGGGAGACCAGTGGCATGAGGGCCACGGGCCTTGGCCCAGTACCCACAGGAAGGACGCTGCCCTGGATCCGAGACCGGCCAGCTCGTCTCAGCCAGGGGAGGTCTCGGGGCTGAGAGGCCTGCCCACCTTCCCCTTGGCCTCGCCCCACCAGGGCTCCCAAGCCCTCCTGAGGCCCACCAATTCCCAGAACCGGGGGATACAGAGTCCCCCAGCCCCATGCAGGGCTCCCGTGTCCTGGATCCTGTTCACCAAACCCACAGGGGCAACAGGCATGTTCTCAGACTCCAGGACCCAGCCCTTTCCCCAGCCTTTGCTCTCATCTAGAAAGTTCCATTTTCGTTGCCTCAGGGCAGAGGGTGGCTCGCTCATAAAAACTGTCTGTCATTCAAAAAACAGGGCCATTCATTCAAGATAAACTCAGGGTCACTCATCAGAAAGGAGCCAGACTCATCCTCTCGCTCTCATTCAACACGCAGTCAGGGTCCTTCGTTCAAATAGAGTCAGGTCATTCATTCAACAGGGATCCAGGTTCATTCGCTCACTCACTCATTCAATAAGCAGCCAGGATCATTCATTCATCCATTTAATAAGCAGTCAGCATCATTCATTCATACCCACTAAATAAGCAGTCAGCGCCATTCATTCATGATATACTCAGGGTCATTCATACACTCAGGGATCCAGGCTCAGTGTCCCACTCATTCAATAAGCAGCCAGGATCATTCATTCATCCATTTAATAAGCAGTCAGTATCATTCATTCATACCCACTAAATAAGCAGTCAGCGCCATTCATTCATGATATACTCAGGGTCATTCGTACACTCAGAGACTCAGGCTCAGTGTCCCACTCATTCAATAAGCAGCCAGGGTCATTCATTCATTCATTCAGATAAGCAATCAGCATCATTCATTCAAGATATACTCAGGCTCATTCACTCACTCAATCAATAAGAAGTCAGGGTCATTCGTTCTCATACTCGGCATCATTCATTCAGCAAGGATCCAGAACCATCCATTCCCTTACTCCTTCGACAAGGATCCAGGCTCATCTGTTCACCATTCACAGGCAGACGGGGTCACCTACGCAACCAGCTCTCATGGTACGGGTCACCCCAGGGAATTTCCTCCTCTGTCCTAGAAGAACTTTCCAAAGACCCCTGAAGGAAGCTGCTAGAACATGCCAAGGCATCTACTACTGGCAACCTCAAAACCGCCCTGCCAGGGTACCCAAGTCCCTACTTTAAAGACGCCTCCCACCCGCTTCTCAGAAAGTCTCCTGGGTGCTGCGCATCCGCTGATGATAACAGCAGCTTTAAAAGGCGCATGTTCGAGGTCATTAACACCGATGTAATCAGCGTCTCTGTTAGAAACATCTCCTGGCACACACGGGCTGGGCTCTGAGGTGGGAACAAGACGTACATCCTGGGCAGCCCCTGGGGCTGGTGTGAAGACCGTGCTGTGCTGAGAGCGTGGGGAGACTGGCTAGCGCCCTCGCCTGCACCGGAGCTGGGCTGCCTGGCTCAGTTCCGCCGGGGCTCGGCTTGGAGCACAGACGCAGCAAAAAGGCTTCCCGTGGCCAGCAGCTGGCCGGCGCGGCTTACCTCCTTGCAGTTCTCGGAGTTTGAGAAGTGGATGAGGTCATCATTGTACATCTCCTGGGTGTTGATGATGTCGCTGTATTCCTTCTGGCTCAGGTCTTCGGGGTTGATGCCGTTGGCGCGCAGGAACTCCTGGTAGGCCACGCTGAAGGCCTGCCCGATGGACTGGGCTATCAGCTGGGCCTGTGGGGAGGGAGCAGGCGCTAGACACAGGCACGGATGCGCGGGCTCCACAGGCCCCCGGAGAAGGGGGGCTGCGACAGGTGCCCATGCCCTTCAAGGGGACCCTCGCTTGGGCTTAAAAGAACGAGAGAGTAACCCTGGGCCCTTGGCTGGTGCTGCGGCCAGAGGACCTGCCTGCAGGCTGAACCTTTCTACTGCCCGTACCAGCAGCGCCGGGTCCTGACCGCCCTCCCTGAGCTGTTTTATGACCCAGACATCCCAGGGCAAGGCACGGTTTCAAACAGAGCCAGGGAAAACGAAATATTTGCTAAATATCTTTAATTGGTAGCTGTACTGTATTTTCTTTTTACCCACTCTATTTCAGAAAATAGATTTGGGGTATCCGTGTTTTCTCCTGAGCTACAAACCCAGTGCCAAACAGGCAGTGTGTGTGCCCATTGCTCATAGGGTGGGGCACACCAACTGTGGCCCCTCAGAGTCATGAGACCTTGACACCCCCCAGCCCCTTTTCATTTTGAAACAGGCTCTCACTAAGTTGCCAAGGGTCTTACTAAGTTGCTGAGGCTGGCCTCGAACCTGCAATCCTCCTGTCTCAGCCTCCCAAGTACTGGGATTCCAGGCATGTGCCATCACACCTGTCTCAGATCATTGCTTTCTATTTCAACTGAACGCATCTGTGGATGTTACTGGCTCTGACAATGCGGAGGACTGGACACTGGACATCACCGCAGGGTCTTGCCTGCCCCCTGCTGGTGTGCAGATGGGAGGTAAGAGCTAAAGACCTCCCTATTTCTAGACTGTGCCAAGCACACTGGCAGCCCTGGCAGAGCCGAGGCCTTTCCCCGACATCTCACACACAGCAGTGCCTTCCCCTGCCCCAGACCCTGGGCTGTGCGAGCCCAGCTCAGGTCTGCCTCTTGCTCCTCCCCGACCTCCCACCTGCCATCCAGGGGGCCTCTGCAGGGCACCCCCAGCAAACCTGGCTCCACAGGATCTGAAAAGAGGTGAAAGGAGAGATTTGGCCTAAATTCCTTCCTTGCTCTGCACAAGGCATGCATCAGGCACTACAAATAAATATGGTAAATAAACGCACGCTGGGTCGGATCCTGTTCCAGAGCATGCGGGCCTTTCCTTAAATAGGAGCTGACTCTAGCTAGGTTGAACTGCCTGTGCAGATTAGACCCTACGTCCTGGGTTCGTAGGACCCACGCCTCCAATTTCTTCTTGTTCCCAGTGGCCAGGGTGCTAGCCAGGGCAGGTGTGGACTCCTGGGTAACCGCCAGGTGGCGCCGCCGACCTGGACAGGCAAGGAGTGGGTGCCAGGGCCGCGTGGGGCTCCCGAGGGCAGCCACAGGGGCCCAAGGAGGGTGGGGCCTCTGGGGACAGCCTTGGGCAGCGGCAGTGGGGGCCACAGAGCAGCAGGGGTCTGCCTGCCCCGCCTGGGATCTCAAGGTGCCCCCCACCCCACGCCCCTGATCTGCCTCTACCTGCAGGAAATCCCCTGGCAGGGAGGATGGTCTGACAGCATTGAATCCCTTCACCTAAAGCCAGATTGGGGCTGCCCACTGCCTTTGGACTTCATCTTGGGACCCACACTCTGGACCCCTAAACTTCCTCTCCCTGAGCTATATTAAGTCCCCTTTGACCCCGTGGAAGCCCCTAGGGAGAAGTACTAGCCAGCCAGGCACCCGGGAATGGGCATCGGACCCCAGCGGGAACCCTTCCACACACCCCTTTGCCTCTGCAGCCTGAGTCCTGGCTTCCCTTCTACCAGGCGGGGGCCAGCGCGAGGGGCTCTGTGCCGGGTTTGAGGCACCCACTCCAGAGCCCTCAGATGAGGGGCTCCCCTGCATGCCCCCGCTCATTGCCAGGTCTGTGAGTGTTCACTGCAGGTGCCCAGAGGCCACCTCTTGAGCTGGGTCATGGGTGCTGGAGAAGATGGACAGAAGGATGCTCCTGTGCCCAGCACGTGCAGATTCATCTACCCTCGCCTCCGGCCCGGAGCAGCTGAGCTCCATCTTACAGGAGCCCCTGGATAGAGCTGCCCTGCGGTCCTGCTCTCTGGGCAGCTGCTCTGGGCCCCGCACTCTCCCTGGGCAGGTCCTGGCCTGGATCCTTCAAGGGCCACTTGGAGGCCAGCGTGTTCCTCCTTCCACCACACTCTCAGCCCCATCTCCCAGTGAATTGAGAAAATCGTGGCCACCGTGGTAGCCCCTGGCTTTAACCCTCAGCCCAGAACCTTCTAGACTTATTGCAGCTTGGATGGTCTTCTTGCTCCCTGATCCTTCTCGATTTCCACGCTAGCTGACCCTCACCCTTGCTGTCTGGCCTGCTCCTTGCTTACACTGCCCAACACTTGAGGCTCGTCCCCTCTGCCAGGTCTCTAAGACCAGTCTCTCAGAAATGCCCACCCAGGGGTCCACAAATCTCTGAATAATGGTGCATTAGTAGGTCCCCATTGAAATAATGTCCACGTTCCATAAATGTGGTGTTGCGCCAAGCATTTCAACTTCTTGGGGAAAAAAGATGACGGCCCCCACCCACAGTCCTGAACCCTGTCTCCAAACACAGTTTCTAGACCGCATCTCATAATCATGGAAATTTCTGGGCCCTTTCCTACTGACCAGGTTCCCAAGACACCTGCAAGTCCTCGTGAGAACAGGAAGGCCTTGGCCACTTGGTTACTTGCTGCTGCCCAAAGTGGATCTTCTGACAACAGCTTGAAATTACCTGTCTTCATGGGGGGTTGGAGAAGGGTGGGTGATGTTTAAAAATTGCACCCTGTTGACAGCAACAGAATGGCTCGGCAGCAGCCTCCCTGGTGGTCCCCGAAAAAGAGCAGCTTACATGGGGTCCATCAAGGCTAGGCTCACCCTCTCCTGAACTCACCCCCACCCCAGTACTGGGGATTGAACCAGGACCTTGTGCACGCTGGGTAAGTGTTCCACTACCGAGCTCCATCCCCAGTCTTTTGTTCAATTTTATTTTTTGACAGGGTCTTGCTAAGTTGCCCAGACCAGCCTCAAATTTGCAATCCTCCTGCCTCAGCCTCCTGAGTAGCTAGGATTACAGGCGATTGCAACCACCTTGGCTCTTGCTGTTTTAAAGACATATCTCACTATGCTGCCCAGGCTGGCCCTGAACTCCTGGGTTCAAGCCATCCTCCTGCCTCAGCCTCCCAAGTAGCTGGACTAGAGGCACATGCCCTCTATGATCTCTTAGTGAGTCGGTGGTATTTTAAACTTCAAAATTCACTTATTATGAAGTGAAATGACACAAGTGAAGGCAGTGCTTAATCTCAGATGCGCACGTGCCTGTGCAACCCATGTAAAATACACACGCGAAACTGTGTATTTGAACAACAGAAACGTTAGGCAAGATTAACTTTATTGAGAGGGGTCCCCAATACTGGGGATTGAACCCAGGGGCATTCTACTTCCAAGCTACACCCCTTTTTTATTTTTAATTTTGAAACAGAGTCTTGTTAAGTTGCTGAGGTTGGCCTCAAACCTGAGATCCTCCTGTCTCACCCTCCCAAGCACAGGGATGAGAGGCGTGTGTCACCATGCCCCAGGGGAAAGGTTTTATGAAGTGGTTTCTCCGAGTGCAGAGCACCCCTGGTGTATTTAATTATGGTTCGATTTCTAAGTAGCTCTCGAAGAACCTATTTCGGGAAGTGAAATAAAGCTGCGTTCACTCTCTTCACAAACTCAGAGTGTGAGAAAAATCCCTGCCGCTGTTGGAAATGTCAACCACAGGGCTCTGCCTTGCTGGGGGGTTTCCAAAGCACCGGCGCTGTCTGGCCACGCCCACCCTGGTGTTGACTTACGTCCTCGGACTCGAACACGTGGCAGATCATCTTGTATTGCTTCTTCCCCTCCTGGGCGCCAGGCGTGGTCTCGATGCAGTCTTGAGAGGCCGATCGGGGCATGCGGCGTCGAGCCATCAGCACCACGATATTCCCGATGTCTGCGATGTAGGAGATGGTGCGCAGGGCGTGGTCCATCATGGTTTCCTGTTGGGAGAGGGTGCGGAGGCCCACATCGGGGTCATTACAAAGACAGGCCAGGATAAATCACTCTAGAAACTTGCCGTTTCTCAACCTGGACCCTACTGACATTCAGGTCCAAATTCTTCTTTTCTTTTCTTTTTTCTTTGTACTAGGGATTTAACTCAGATCATTCTACCTCCAAGCTCTACCCCAGCCCTTTTCATTTTTAAATTTGAAACAGGGTCTCACTAAGTTGCCTAGGGTCTTGCTAAGTTGCTGAGGCTGGCCTCGAACCTGAGATCCTCCTGTCTCCAGATTATCCTTCATTTCAGAGTGCTACTCTGAGCCCTGGAGAATGTTAGGAGCATGCCTGGCCTCCCCTTCCCAAGGAATAACATATCTCTGGCCATTGTCAAATGTCCCAGAGGTGGGGGGCAAAAATCACCCTGGTTGAGAATCACTGCTCTAGTTAACAGAGCATATTAAGATGGCGATTCGTGGTCAACATTCATCTCTGCCTGCATTTGGGGAGGCTGGGGTAGGGCCCTCTGTCCTTGTTGGGAGATGAGCAGGGAACCTGCCATATGGGGAGGCCCTCCTGCTCCCCATCTGAGGCTCGGGAAAAGGGGCCCTTGCTGCAGAATTTGAGCAAGATGTGCGCAGGCTCAGAGGTGGCCTGGTCCTGCTCTGCATAGGAGGAAGACATCGAGGCCGGTGTTTCCCACCAGACGGGTCTTCCCAGGGAGCCCAAGCAGCCGAAAGGAGACACCGAGGCAGCTCGCCTCCTCTGATCAGTGGGTCTCCATCGCTGACTTCCACTCCCCGGCCCCCAGCTGGGCTCTTACTCTCCACGGCTCTGTCACCTGACAGGGACCTGCACCTGCATCTTGCCCAGGACCCTACCCCACAAGGCCGCACACAAAGCCTCTGCAGGGCTAATTGGTGGGGCTTTTGTGTCTTGTTCTCCCTACACATAAGGACATCGGGTGTTCCTGTGACCTCAGTGCCCTCTTCTTCCCCACAGAATCCATTCGTAGAGCGGACACTGCACACATTTGTCCAGGAGGGCCATGTGTTTCTGGCCCAGGCTATGAGCAAGGCGCATCACCACAAGACACAGCGAAGGCACTGGAAGAGAAGCGAGGGCGCAGCTCCTCAGCCTCTCCTGACTGCTGCCTGCTGTTAGAAATGCCCGAATCCATCCCAGAGCCCAGACTGTGCCAAGGGCAGGGCCTTCTCCCAGGCAGAGGCTGCCTACCAAAACGACGGCCGTCCTCTCTCCTGCCTGCCAACATGGCCGTCCTCTCTCCTGCTTACCAGCATGACAGCTGTCCTAGCTCCTGCTTACCAGCATGGCAGCCCTATCCTCTTTCCTGCCCAAAACACGGTGGCTGTCCTCCCTCCTGCCCACCAGCACGGTAGTTCTCTTTCTTACCCACCAACATGGTGGCCGTCCTCTCTCCTGCCCACCAACATGGCCGTTCTCTCTCCTGCCCACCAACACGGTGGCCGTTCTCTCTCCTGCCCACCAACACGGCCGTCCTCTCTCCTGCCCAACACAGTGGCTGCCCTCTCTCCTGTCCACCAACAAGCTGTCCTCTCTCCTGTCCACCAACATGGCTGTCCTCTCCCTGGCCCACCAACATGATGCCATTCTATCTTCTGACTACCAGCATGGCGGCCCCATCCTCTCTCCTAAACTGACACAGCGGCCATCCTCTCTCATGCCCACCAACATGGCGGCCGTCCTCTCCCCTGCCCACCAACATGGCC
>PVJS01000368.1:0-136091 GCA_004027185.1 Glis glis
CTGTCTCAGCCTCCCAAGTACTGGGATTACAAGCGTGCGCCACCACACCTGGCTCCAAATTATCTTAACCACCATGCTGGCTGCCAACTTTCACCTAAGGTGCCTACAGATTTAACATAAAAAGGCAGGGCGTGGTGGTGCATGCTTGTAATCCCAGTACTTGGGAGGCTGAGACGGGAGGATCCAGGTTTGCGGCCAGCCTCAG
Organism: Glis glis; assembly: GCA_004027185.1. NCBI lineage: Eukaryota > Metazoa > Chordata > Mammalia > Rodentia > Gliridae > Glis > Glis glis. The sequence goes on from PVJS01000368.1 coordinate 206, forward strand.
TTACTTAGTGAGGCCCTCCGCAACTTTGTGAGACCCTGTTTCAACATAAAGAATTAAAAAATAGGGCTGGGGGTGTAGCTCAGAGACAGAATGCTCCTGGGTTCAATCTCCAGTACCAAAATACTAATACTAATACTAATACTAAGGACCTTTACGGAAAGTGGTCTGGGGGGTGAGGGCATCTTCTTGAATGGGACTAGAATTAGTTCTGAAGTCCCATAGCTAGAAAGACAAGTACAAGGTCACGTCCACGTGGCAGGATGAATCCAAACCCCTCCGGCAGGAGCACACCAATGTTTCCATCCCGCCGAACTCTCCATCCCATGGGCTAGAAGCCAGAACAGCTCTATCTCATCAAGAGCGCACAGTAAACCCCTCTCCGCGGAAAGGGACAGCTTTATTTCTGTCTGAAAGACCACACTGAGGACCACGGGAGCAACTGCCTTTGCAGGAAAAGGGAGGAATAATGGAGTGATGAATTAATTCCTTACAACCCAGTGACAGACTGATGGATAAACGCAGTGACAGGCCCGAAATTTTATCTTTCTGCAAGTCTCCCCCAAAGAAAAAGCCTTTATCCTTGCAGACACTTCCTGAAAATAGGATTAAAACATGGCAGAGCGCTCCGCTGTCTGGGTGACACGCGCTATTCTTCTTGCTGTTATGTAAGAGCCAGGGCGCAGGTGTTAAAACCCAACCGTGGAGTAATTACGGTACCACCGAGGCTCGGCCTACCGCGCTTCCTGCGTTGGCCTTGTTTTGATAGCTGGATATATTGGCAAGAAGCATATGCCGCCAAGCTCAATAATACAGGGAAGCTTGTCCTGTCCTGACTCACTCCCTTTGTGGCCCAAGTAAACAACACTAGAAAACCCAACAGAGAGAACCTCTTTTATTATTTTTTTCCTAAGAAAATTCTTTGTAGAAAGAAGCCTTATTTTTAATCTTTTTTTTTTGTGGTACTGGGGTTTGAACCCAGGGGCATTCTACCTCTGAGCTTCACCCCCAGCCCTGTTTTTTGTTCTTTATTTTGAAACAAGGTCTCACTAAGTTGCGGAGGGCCTCACTAAGTAGCTGAGGCTGGCCGCGATCCCGGATCCTCTGGTCTCAGCCTCCCAAGAAGCATGCACCACCATGCCCGGCTATTTTTAATCTTTTGGTACTGGCATTTGGAACCAGAGACATTCTACCTCTGAGTTGGACTCCCAGTCTTATTTTTTTTAAATTTTTTATTTGAACAGGGACTCGCTAAGTTGCTGAGACTGGCTTCGAACCTGCAATCCTCCTGTCTCAGCCTCCCAAGTACTGGCTGTGTGCCAACATGCCTGGCCACAGAAGCCTTCTTTTTTCCCCTTTGAAAGTGTTTTAACTGAAATCCCAATTTAATTCTGGAAATGCCACGTGGAGACCCAAGCACATTTCTCTATCTCTGTCATGGTGGAGGGCGGGGGATGCAGGAGGTACCCCGTGCAACTGTGAGAATGACAAATCTAAATCCTTAGCCGGGCGTGGTGGCGCACGCTTGTAATCCCAGTACTTGGGAGGCTGAGACCGGAGGATCCGGGTTCGTGGCCAGGCTCAGCTACTTAGTGAGGCCCTCTGCCACTCAGTGAGACCCTGTTTCCAAATAAAGAATAAAAAATAGGGCTGGGGGTGTAGCTTGGAGGTAGAATGCCCCTGGGTTCAATTCTCCAGTACCGCAAAAAAAAAAAAAATCCTTGAGCCAGGACTTTTCAACCTTGGCTACACATTGGAATTGCCTGGGGGAGATTTTAAAAAATACGGATGCTTAGGTCTTAACCCAGAGCTTTTGACCTGGTCGCATCCCGCGTTTGCCCCTCTTCTCTGATTTGGATGTGGTCTGTCCCCCACAGGTTCACGTGTTGGAAGCTTGTTCCCCAGTGTGGTGGATTAAGGGGTGGTGAGACCTCAGTGCAGGTTAATTAGTTCATGGAGGGACCTGGCCTTGGGAGGGATTAATGTAGTTCTTGCGAGACCTTGGTTAGTTCTCACAAGCGCGTTGTTATAAAAGATCAAGATTGCCCCTCCTCGCTTTCTGGCTCCCGGTTCTCTCTGTGAGCGCTCCCTCTCCTATGCGGTCTTGCCAGGATGCCATCCTCCACGTGGTGTCCCAGCCAAGGGCCCCTCACTGGAGGCTGCAACGATGGGCTCCCTAATCTTGGCCTTTCGGCCTCCAAAACTGTGAGCTACACAATTTATTTTTCTTTTTAAGTCACCTAACTGCAGCTATCTTGTTATAACAACAGAAAATGGATTAATACACCCATAAACAGCTTAAAGACAATAAATGGTATCAATGCTAAAATAAATGGTATCAATGCTATAGAGATAAAATGTATGAACTGTGTATTACCTTGGACAAATTAAGTTTTCTCCGTTCTTGGAATTCGTGTGTGTGCGTGGGGGGTACTAGGGATTGAACCCAGGGGTATTCTACTTCTCAGCTACACCCAGCCCTATTTTATGTTTATTTGGAAACAGGATCTCTCTAAGTTACCACACGCTGGCCTTGAACCTGGGATCCTCCTGTCTCAGCCTCCCAAGTAACTGGGATTATAGGGGCTCCTCAATTTTTTGCCTCTACAATTTGGATCCTATAAAGAGCATCTAACTCATAGGGTTGCAGTGAGGATTAAGTGAGGTTTACTAATGTGCCAGGCAGAGAATAGCATTGAGCCAGCCTGTTGCCATTATTGTTAATCCTGTTGTCGGTACTGCTGGTGTCCAAAACTCAGTGGTAGCAGATGACAGAAACTCGTTTTATTTAAAAAGGGGTGACATTTGCTAATTTCAGGCATCAAATCCAGGAGAGGACGGGGGTGGATCTGGCCTCAGATCCGCTCTTTCTTGATCTCTCTCATTTCTGCCTCTCTCTCTCTCAGGCCAGTCTTGGACTCTGGGGCAGCTTTTCTTTTTCTTTTTCTTTTTTTTCCTTTTTTTTTTCGGTACCAGGGATTGAACCCAGGGGCGTTCTACCTCCGCGCTACACCCCCGGCCCTATTTTTTATACTTTATTTTGAAACCGGGTCTCACTGAGTTGCAGAGGGCCTCACTAAGTAGCTGAGGCTGGCCGCAAACCCGGATCCTCCGGTCTCCGCCTCCCGAGTACTGGGATTACAAGTGTGCGTCACCACGCCCGGCCTAGGGGCGGCTTTTCTGCAGGGGGAGAGGCATCTGTCCAGGCTGATCTAGTTTACATCCTCTGACCAGAAAGGAAAGAGGACATTTTTCTCATCAGTTTCAGTTGGAAAACATCCTGAGGAAGGACACTGGCTGCCCAGATTTGTGTCATGTGCCTGAACAATGTGGCCCAGGAGGTGGGTCTACTCCCAGAAAGGGGGAGGATGGAAGAGCCAAGAAATCAAACATGGCCACTCCAGGAATGAAGAGCGGATTCTGGTAATAATGCCCATGTCCATTCAGCATCTATTATGGGCCAGACATGGTTCTAGATATTGCTTTCTTTTTTTCTTTTCCTTTATTTAAAGATTTTATTTTCATGAAGCTTTTTATAAAGGTGTAAACATCATCTAGACATTTAGCTAAATGTTTGATGATGCTTCTTCTAGAGTTTAAATTGGAAAGCTGGATGTGGTGGTACACCTCTGTGATCCCAGCTACTCAGGAGGCGGAGGCAGGAGGATTGCAAGTTCCAAGCCAGCCTGGTCAACTTAGTGAGACCCTGTCTTGGGGGACAAAAAGAAAAAATAGAAAAGAAAGGAAAAAACTTAAAATTGTAAACATATGGAAAATGAGGATGTGGTCTATATCTCTATAGATGAATATGATTAAAGTGATCAGTCTCAAAGTGTGCCCTTAAAATTAATTTTAGGGGCTGAAGGTGAAGCTCAGTGTTAGAGCACTTGTCTAGCATGTATGAGATCCTGGGTTTGATTCCCAGCCTCCCCCCCCAAAACAAAATGGTTGATGAATATATTTACCTCCTATAGTTTTTTTTTTTTTTTGCGGTACCGGGGATTGAACCCAGGGGTGTTCTACCTCCAAGCTACGCCCCCGGCCCTATTTTTTTTTATACTTTATTTTGAAACCGGGTCTCACAAGGTTGCGGAGGGCCTCACTAAGTAGCTGAGGCTGGCTGCGAATCCGGATCCTCCGGTCTCGTCTCCCAAGTACTGGGATTACAAGCGTGCACCACCACGCCTGGCTTCTATAGTTTTTTTGAGAAATCTAGATATTGCTTTATAAGATGAAAAATGGACATTACATTTAAAAATATTGAGCTATAGTGTCCTACAGTAAAATTCACCTTTTTATGGGGATATGATTCAATTACAGTAAAATTTATCCCTTTTAAGATGTGTAATATTTCATGGTTCTTGGTGCGATTGTAAATGGTAGTAAATTTTGAAATGGGGGGTGTTAGGCCTCTGGCTTTGTTCTTTTTGTGAGTTTTGACAAACATGCAGTCATGTAACCACCACCACAAGCAAGATACAGGATATTTCATCCATCCCTCTACACGGTCTTGTGTGTGTTCATCATCAAGCTCTTTCATCACCCCTGCCTCTGGGGATCTGTTTTCTGTGTCTATAGTTTGCCTTTTCCAGAATGTCACTTAAGTGGATTCATACAACGTGTGTGTGCCCTTCTTCCACTTAGCATTTGAGATTCATTCAAGTTGCTGCATGTATCAATAGTCCCTTCCTTTTCCTTACCAAGTGATAGTCCATTGTATAGGCATACCACAGTCCATTTACCCACTCACCGGCTGAAGGATACTTAAGTTGTTTCCAGGTTTGGAGTGATTATGAAAAAGCTGCCAAAAGACACGCATGATGGAGTTTGTGTAAACGTATGTTTTTATGTCACTGGGTAAATGTCTAGGAGTGGGGTTGCTGAATCATATGGTAAGTGTATACTCGACTTTATGAAATGCATTTTCCAAAGCGGTGGTACCAGCTTGCATTCTCTCTCAGGGTGGACGAGAATAATGGCTGCGTTACATCTTTGCCAACATATAGTACTGTCAGTTTCTAGAAAACCCATCCTCATAGGTGGGGAGTGGTGCCTCATAGTGGTTTTAATGAATGATTAATTATGCTAAGCTTGTTTTGAGGTGTTGATTGGCCACTGGCATATTTTCTTTGGTGAAATATCTGTTCAAATGTTTTGCCCATTTTTTTTTTACTGAGTTGCTTGTTATTATTGAGTTTTAAAGACGTTTTATATATTCTAGATATAAGTCCAAAAAGCATATATGTATTTTAACATATTATTCCATCTGTAGCGTGCCTTTTCATTCTCCTATCAGTATTTTTTGAAGAGCAAGCATTTTAAATTTTGGTCGAGTCAAATTTATCACCCCCCCCATTCATTGATTATGCTTTTGGTATCCTACCTAAAAGTGCTTAATAGAAGATTATAAATGTTTCCCATTGTTTTGAAATTTTATAACTTAAGGTTTATATTTAGTCCTATGATCCACCTTGAGGTAATTATTGCAAATTATGTGGTGTGTGTGGGTTGAGTTTCATTATTTTGCATATGGATGTCCAATAATTAATCCAGTACCATTGAATTGCTCTTATACCATTGTGAAAAATAAGTTGAACATATTTATGTGGGTCTATTTCTGGATTCTCTGTCTTGTTCCATTGATCTATGTGTTTATGTCTTCACCAATACCACCCAGTCTTGATTACTGTCACTTTATAGTAAGTCTTAAAATCAGGTAGTGTAAGTTCTCCAACTTTGTTCATCTTTTTCAAAGTTGTTTTTGCTAGTCTAGTTTCCTTTCCTTTCCATATAATTTTTAAAATCATATTATTGGTTTCTACAAAAAAAATCCTATTGAGAGTTTTATGGGAATTGCATTGATTAAGTTTATACTTGGGGAGAATTGGCAACCTAACAATGTTGAGTCTTTCAGTCCATAAACACAGCTTATGTTTCCATTTACTTAGGCCATCTTTGATTCTTTCCATCAGTATTTGTAGTTTTTGGCATACAGAACTTGTGTACTTTTTTTCCTAAGTGTTTAATGTGTTTTGGTGCTATTGCAAAGGTTTGTAAAATTTGAAATCAGAAAGTACAAGTCCTCTGACTGTGTTCTCTTTTTTCAAAGTTGTTTTGAGTGTTCTGGGCGTATTGCATTTTGTGTATGTGAGTGGTACTGGGGATGGAACCTGCGGGCGTTCTACCTCTGAGCTGCACCCCCAGACCCATTTTTTATTCTTTATTTTGAAACAGGGTCTCACTAAGTTGTGGAGGACGTCATTAAGTTGCTGAGGCTGGCTGCAAACCTACGATCCTCCTGTCTCAACCTCCCAAGTACTGGGATGACAAGTGTGCCCCACCACACCTAGCTCTATTGCTTTTTTATATGCATTTTAATATCAGCTTTCTGGAAAAAGGCCTGCTGGGATTCTGATAGGAATGACATCTCTATAGACCAAGTTAGAGGGAATTGCTATCGTAATAATATTGGGGTTTTCAATCCATGAACATGGTATGTATTTCCATTTTTTAGATCCTTTTACATTTTTTGTCAGCAATTTTTTATAGTTTTCAGTGTAAAATTGAAAACATTTCTTTGAATTTTTTTGTTAAATTTATTTCTGAATAGTTTATTCTTTTTGATGCTATTTTGAATGGAATTGTCTTTATTTTAAAATTGACAATTGCTAGTATATAGAAGACAGTTGCTTTTTATATACTGATCTATTTCTTCTTGAATAGGTTTTGGAAGCTTGTGTTTTTCAAGAAATTTGTGCAACTCATCTAAGTGTTTGAATTTACTGGCATACAGTTGTAGATAATATTTCCTTGTTACTATCTTAGTGCCTGTAGTCTACTTCATGTCATTATTAATGTAGTTAGATTAAAATATAACTTCTTACTAGTTGGGAGTTATTCTTAATGTTGTGCTTTCTTTCCATTATACATGGATCTTCTGCAAATTCTCCACATGGACTCTGTTGACTGGTGGCAAATGGAGGGGAAGAACATATTCTCTTCTTGAAGAGTGGTGGTGCCAGTGGGGTCTTGGGTAGAAGTTAGTTGTGCCTAAGTCTCAAGCAGCAGAAGCAGCGACTTGGCTGACCGACAAGGTGGCCAGCTGTTCAGCATGCGTACTATCCCATTAATATAGTAGATGTAATCATTATACTCCAGTGTATAGATGAGAACTATCCCATTAATATAGTAGATGTAATCATTACACTCCCAGTGTATAGACGAGAAAGCTGAAGCTCAGAGAGACTGAGAGACCTGACCAAGGTCACAGAATGGCAGAGCCAAGACTTGAACCCAGGTCTGTCTAAATCTTAATCACTATGTGGCAGTGATATAGGTAAAGAACTTGAGAGTCTACACTAGCGATCTAATCTAAAGTGTTATTGATATGTAGATTGAAGGATGTGATTAAACTTTACAGCCTGTAAGGGTCTATACCTTTAAGGTAAGTTAGTAAGAACTTGATATTACTGGTTAGAATGGCCATGATAGAAAAGAAGAAAGATAACAAGTGTTGGTGAGGATGTAGAAAAATTTGAAGACTTGTACACTGTCAGTAAGAATGTAAATTATTATAGCCACTATGGAAAACAGTATAAAGGTTCCTTCAAAAAAATTTAACTACTTTGTGACCCTGCCATCCTACTACTGGCTATATACCCAAAGGAAATGAAATCAGTATGTCAAAGAGATATTCATACTTTCATGTTCATTGTAGCACTATTTACAATAGCCGAGATATGGAATCACCCGAAGTGTCCATGAATGGATGAATAGATAAAGAAAATGTGATATAAATACACAATAGAATACTATTCAGTCTTAAAAAAGAAGTTCAATCCTGTCCTTTGTGATGGTAAGGATGAACCTGGAGGAGATTATGTTAAATGAAATAAGCCAGTCATAGAAAGACAAAGACCATATGATCTCAATTGAACGTGGACTCTAAAAACCAGAACTCAGAAGCAGAGAGTAGAATGGCAGTTATCAGAGACAGTGGGGCTGGCTACTGTGGAGATGTACATTAAGGATACAAACCTTCAGTTCATAGGAGGAATAATTTCAAGAGATCTATTGTACACGCTGGTGACAATAGTTAATAACAACTCATTCTTGAAGATCAGCAGGAGAGTACATTTTAAGTGTTCTCACCACAAAATAAAAGGTAACTAAGTGAGGTAATGTATATGTTAACTAGCTCAACTCAGCCATCCCACGATGTGTACATATTCCAAAACACCATGTTGTCCACGAGAGAGACAACTTTTCTTTTCCATTAAAATTAATTAATTAAAAAGAAAGGACGTGATATTATTGTGTTTGCCTTCATTAGCGGTCCTGCAATTTGCGGGAGACAAGAAAACATAATGGAGTTGAAGAGTCTATCAACTCGTAGTGATGAATTGGCCAAGGGACACATCTGCTAATTTGCCCATTTCTTGGGTCTGCAGAGCTGGGTACTGATTAGCACTTCTGCAGAGAAAGGCTTCTCTAAATGAAGACAGCAGGTGGTGAGGCAGAGTAATTGTGACATCTGCTAACTGGTTAAGGATACTGACTCCACCAACTTGCTGCTCACGTTCTCCCCTGTGGACTCCCCTCTCAGCCGATCCCTGATCAAATAATGAACCTGCTGTAGAAATAAATTATGGGGAAGAAGCACATCCGTCGCCAGTTCCCTAATTCAGAAAAACCAAGGTTTTTCCCCCCTCCCCTGTTCTATGCTGTTTTCTGTCATGCATAATATAGCAAATTAATTAGTGGATCTGGAGGCATTTCACTAATACAATTTCTCTCTCTTGCTTGAGGTGAATTATGTTCATGCCTCAGTTGCTTGAATATTACTCGTCCGTGTTTGACAGAATTATGTTATCAGGTGATGATTATATTGCACACTATCTGATTCTAATTAAACTAGAAAATAGCAACGTTTTAACAGAGGAGAATGTTTCACGGTCTACGCCTCTTGCCCCTTGCTACTGCTCATCCCATTTTTAAAGCTTTCCGAGCTGTGCTGGGGTGTTGGGGTGGGGGCTGTTCTGACACTTAAATCATGTCACTCTTTAGACACAGTGCCTTTGTGGACCTGCTTCATCTCATGTGTAATTTGTGTAAATCGAGTCTTAGAAAGACATGTACATTTGCCTTTTTTATATCAAAAGCATGAGACCCAGTAGTGACTATGATTATTTCAGATGATATCAAAGAGGCAAATGTGTTGTTCTGTCAAAATTGTCCACACAACTTGAAAAAAACAAAAGTTCCTTTGTCTGAGAGAAGAAAAACTAAGCCAGATGTGGTGGCACATGCCTGTAATCCTAGTATTTGGGAGGCTGAGACAGGAATATCTCAGGTTTGAGGCCAGCCTCAGCAACTTAGAGAGGCCTTCAGCAACTTAGTGAGCCCATGTTTCACAACGAAAAGTAAAATAGGGCTGGGGGTGTAGCTTGGAGGTAGAATGCCCTTGGGTTCACTCCCCAGTACCAACAGAAGAAGAAGAAAAAGGAGGAGGAGGAGAAGAAGAATTAAAAATTTAGAGAAGGCAGGGAGAGCCAGAAAACAGAGATACAGTCCCAGGCTGGGGGGGAGCCTCAGATCTAAGTTGAAACTCAGGCTCTGCCTTCATCTATTACGTCTCTTGCCTTACACAATAACAAGTGCTCCATGAAACCGGGGTCCAGAGGAGTTGGGTAGCTTGCCAAAGGTCTAACAAGGAGGTAGTAAAGAGCGGGAGCTGGGACTCATCCTGCTTCTCCCCTTAGGCACTGCATTCAACACAGAGCCCTCAGTCCACCAGGGCGCAGAGTGGAGGAGAGTCCTGGAAGACATCAATTAGAGCAGGTCACTGGGTATCAGAGTCTCTGTTCTTGTGAGGATAAAGATGTCCTTTTGAGTTAGAGTACATTCACCCTCTATGAACCTTGGGGACATTGATGGCGGGAGAGGTTTGTAAAGCCTCGGACAGCTCCGAGGTGAAACGGGCACCATGCTGAAATGAAAGGCACTTTTATGGTTGGTTGGGGAGAAAAATGTATAGCTCACTACTTTAAACTCAGGACGGCTGAGTGAGAGGCACAGTCCAGGGTGCTCTGCGGGTTTTGGTCTTTTATCCTTGCTCAGTAGGTGATAAAGATGGGAGGGTTAGCTGATGAATGGGACTTGCTCCTGCTGGGATAATATTCCTCAAACTATGGGCCGGCTAATTTTCCAGACTGTGTGTTTTTTTTTTTTTTGAGACACAGATTCCTACCTTGCAGAAACAAATTTTATAATCCAGGTTGAGCCGGGTTGTCTCTTCCCACTGCAGACAGCCTGCCTGTGTGTGAATCACAGCGTAAGAAGGATGCACTTCTATTATCCTCATTTTGCTGAGGAAGTGCAGGCTCAGAAAAATGCAGTGATTTCTGTAGGTCACACAGCTAGAAAGACCGATCTGGGACTTAGCTTAAGGGAATTCCCACTAGACACACCAACTTCTGTTAGGTTGTATTTGTAGGGCTTGGATGAGACCAAGGTAGCTTTTTGGTCCTAGGGGTATAATAAGGAAGAAAGATCCAGCAGGTAAGAAATAAAGGAGTAATTGTGCCTTTATGAATAGCACCAAGCTGTGCTCCTTTATGCTCTTATGACCTCTTATTTATTTATTTTTGATACTGGAGATTGAACCCAGGGGCTTTCTACTTCCAAGATACACCTGCAGCCCCCTTTTTATTTTTTTGAAACAGGGTCTTGGTAGGTTGGTAAGGGTCTCACTAAGTTGCTGAGGTTGGTCTTGAACCTGTGATCCTCCTGTCTCAGCCTCCCAAGTACTGAGATTACAGGTGGGTACCATCATGCCCAGCCTCTTATGACCTCTTAGGAAAACAGAGACTGGGTTCTTTTCTGGCTGCAGAAGGAAGACTTGCTGTGATGTGGTGATCCCTGAGAATTCCAGTGGCAGCAATGAGGTAGATTTACAATGGCACTCTACACACCAGGAGAATGAATTTTTTTTCTTGATAAAAGCTGACTTTTTGACTTAAGGACAGGGAAACTCTTAGGTTTCTCAATTGTGGCATGGGATTCTCTGGGGAGCAGGGATGAGCCCGAGGACATCCCCACAGGGAAGTAAAGCTGGTTGGGCATGTGCAGAAAGTGAGTGAGAGCCAGGATGTGAATCTGCAGAGCCCGGGATAAGAGCAAAGCAGGAGGCTGTGAGCGCTGTCCGAGGTGCTGAAGATGGGGACTGAGCTAAGTCACAGTACCCCAGAAGCGTACAGTTTACAGAACAGCAGTGTGTTTTAGGTGCTTGCCATAAGCACCGAGGGCTCTTTTAAATGATAAAGACAAGGCATGGACTTTAAAAAAGACTGCTCGATTCTGCGGTCATACTGTTTGTCCAAACTATTTGCTTGATCAATGGATCAATATTTCCTTCAGTGGCTCTGGGATAATGAAGAGAGATGGTGGACATGCTACATAAAACTTTAGGTATTAGGAAGTTTGGACTCTTCCTGAAGGTAGGGTATTTCAAATTCAGCACTAGGAGCTCCTGGACTGTATATCCTAGGGAAAATCTTGAGGAAAACAAAAGGAGCTTACAGATTTTTGGTTGTGCTAATTAAATAGCTCTTTTTTTAAAAAAAATCTCAGTTTATTCAATTAAAACTGAGAGCTAATCTGTTTTTTTTAATGTGTGTGTGGCACCAGGGATTGAACTTAGGGGCATTCTACCTCTGAGCTACGCTCCCAGCTCTATTTTATTTTTCATTTTGAAACGGCCTTGCTAAGTTGCTGAGGTTGGCCTTAAACCTGCAATTCTCCTGTCTCAGCCTCCCAAGTACTGGGATTGCAGGTGTGCACCACTGCATCTGTCTGTGTTAATCTGTATATTATAATCAAAGTCCCTTTAAGCGCCAAGATTCCATGAGTTTGGTCTAGCACTGAAATTATTATGACAAGGGGTTTTTAGAGATGTTGCCTAATTGTTAATGAAGGAAATATTTTCTGCAACTCCATCAGTACTATTTTGGCATTTCATCTTTGTTAAGCAAAAAATGAAATGCGTTGTTTTGTATTTTATTTCCTTGTTTAATTGGAGAGGTTGAGCAGCTTTTCATATATATTAAATTTGAATGTTTAATAGATTGTATGAGCTGGACATGGTGGCGCACACCTGTAATCCCAGTGGTTGGGAGGCTGAGACAAGAAGATTACAGGTTTGTGGTCAGCCTCAGCAACTTAGTGAGACCCTCTGCAACTTAGCCAGACCCTGTTTCAAAAAATAAAATTAAAATGGCTGGGGGTGTAGCTCAGAGGTAGAATGCCCCAGTACCAAAAAAAAAAAAAAGTATGATTTTGTGATCCAGGTAAGACACCATGAAAGTTACCTTGTCCAAGTTCTTGGCTGATTTATTGAAGACTTTGTTATTATTATTATTATTATTATTATTATTATTTTATTACTTACAGTGAGATAAATTTTGCTATTAAAATAGGAAGCACATGGAGAAACAGAACTTTAACTTTTCAAAATAGCTTTAACTTACCAAAAGAAAATAAAATATAACTCTAATACAAAGCTGCTGAAATAAATAGAAATGAAAACAATCTAGACATAAAACCAAACTGCAGCTGCTTGTAATTTCGATTGCAGAAAGATGATGAATTTGACCAAGAATCTGAACTGAAATTCACCAATGTCATTGACTGTCTCTATTTCCCTCTCAAGAATCTAATGCCAACTATTTTTTAATGTCTTGGAGGATGGATATGCTCACTTTATACATGTATTTGCAAATGAAAATATCTTTTTTGGAAAAATTATCCCTTTACTTTAATGAAAAAAGTTAGTAGCTTCATTTATTATTCCATGAGAGGCCTGCCTGCACCCCACTGTGGATATCTGTTGATTGAAAATGCTTTTCTCGCTTGCTGGTTGGTGAACATACTCTTGGTTATCAAACTCATAACGCCACTTACATTTTTTTCAAAATTCACACAAGCATCGATTCCATCATTTATATTTTTTGGCAACAACACTTTTCTTCTTACCCTTGTTTGGAAAAACTATAACTGAAGTTTCAAAGAGCAGTTTTGGTTTTCAGGGCTGCTGTGAATCTTGAGTTCGAGTCCTAATCTTGCCACTTACTGCTTGTGTGACTGAGTAAACTGTTGAATTGAAAGGAGCCCCAGTTGCATCCTCTGTAAATTGGGAATAGTGATAAAACCTACCTCAGAGGTTATTGTCAAAATTGGCTGAAATTGTGCATGCAAAAAGTGCTTAGCTGCCGGGCATAGTGGATTATACCTGTAATCCCAGTACTTGGGAGACTGAGACAGGAGGATCACAGGTTCAAGGCCAGCCTCGGCAGTTTAACGAGACCCTCGGAAACTTAGAGAGACCCTATTTCAAAGTAAAAAGTAAAAAAGGCTGGGATTCTATCTCAGAGGTAGAAGGCCTCTGGATTCAATTCCCAGTAACACACACACACACACACACACACACACACACACACACACACACAGTGCTTAGCTTATTGCCTGGAAATTTATTGAGTAAAAAACATTGTTTATATTTCAATCCACCCCTTTACTGTAAAGCTATTTTACAACAATAATATGACAACAAAAACAACAACAATAATAAAGATAATGATATCTTCAGAGTTTCTACTTCAGTAGATGTCTGGGAAAGGGTCTGAGAATATACATACCTTCCTAACACATCCTTGGGTGTTGCTGATGCTGGTGGCCCAGCGCCAACACTTGTCCAGGGCATCTTAACATCATTGTCTCAGTTGGTCCTTAGTCCAGCAGTTGTAGGGCCAGGCTCCCTCATGACTGCCTTTAGCAAGTGATGGCACAGGATAGCTATCCAAGGTGATGCAAGATGAAAGGGGTGGAGCTAAGAGAGCAAGCCCTGTGTCCCGCCCCTTTCTCTACCTGTGCTTATGTATATGGAGCTCTGAACCTCCGGTCTCCTTCATCAACCTCCTTGATGTTCTCTTCCCAACTCAAAGCCATTGCCAACTCTTGTAATCACCCCTTGCCCACACTCTAGACTTCTCCATTCTTCTCTGCATTGTGTGCTTGGCAAAGTCTTAATCTTCTTTCAGAGCAAGAAGTTGATTTAAGAAGGGTCCCTTAGTTCTGTTTATGTGGTGAATTACATTGATTGTTTTTCGTATGTTGAACCAGCCTTGCATCCCTGGGATGAACCTGACTTAGTCGTGGTATATAATTTTCTTGATGTGGTTTTGAATGTGCTTTGCTAGTATTTTGTTTAGAAGTTTTGTATCTAAGTTCATCAATGATATTGGTCTGTAGTTTTCTTTCCTTGAGCTGTCTTTATTTGGTTTTGGTCTTAATGTGATGCTTGCTTCAGAGAATGTATTTGGTAGAGTTCCGTCTCTTTCTATTTCATGGAATAGATCAAGATGTATCAGGCTTAGATCATCTATAAAGGTTTTATAAAATTCGGCTAGGAAACCATCTGGACCTGGGCTTTTCTTTGATGGTAGGCTCTTTATTGCTGTTTCAATCTCTTTGATTGCTATTGGTCGGTTTAAATTTTCTATATCTTCTTGATTCAATTTAGGAAGGTTGTATGTGTCTAGAAATTTGTCAATTTCTTCTAGGTTTTCCATTTTGTTGGAGTTTAGTTTTTCAAAGTAGTTTCTGATAATCCTCAGAATTTCCACACTGTCTGTGGTAATTTAACCTTTTTCATCTCTTAGTAATTTGGGTTGATTCTCTCTTTCTTTTGGTTAAGTTGGCTAATGGTTTATCTAATTTGTTTATTTTTTCAAGAAACTAGCTTTTGGTTTTGTTGATTTTTTTGTATTTTTTTTGTTCTCTACTTCATTGATTTCTGCTCAGATTTTAATGATTTCCTATCTTCTACTGGCTTTGGGGTTAGATTGTTCCTGCTTTTCAAGGGCTTTGAGGTGTGCCATTAGGTTGTTATTTGGTGATTTTCTGTTCTTCTTATGTGAGCATTCAGTGCTAAAATTTTCCTCTTAATACTGCCTTCAAAGTGTCCCAGAGATTTTGATATGTTGTGGTCTAATATCTAGAATATACAGTGAACTCAAGAAATTCACCACCAAAAAAACCAAATAACCCAATCAAAAAATGGGCAAGTGAACTAGATACTTCACAAAAGAAGAAATACAAATGGCCAATAAATGTATGAGAAAATGTTCAACATAATTAGCAATCAGAGAGATACAAATCAAAACTACCCTGAGATTTCACCTAACCCCAATTAGAATGGCAATCATTAAAAACACAAACAACAACAAATGTTGGCGAGGATGTGGAGAAGTAGGAACTCTGATACACTATTGGTAGGATTGCAAATTAGTGCAACCGCTGTGGAAAACAGTGTGGAAGATCCTCAGAAGAATGGGAATGAACCTACCGCATGACCCAGTTATACCACTCCTGGGTGTCTACCCAAAAGAATGGAAACCAGATTACCAGAGAAATGCATGCATATCTATGTTTATAGCTGCACAATTCACAATTGCCAAACTATGGAATCAGCCAAGATATCCATCAATAGATGAATAGATTATAAAACTATGGGATACATATGCAATGGAATTCTACTCAGCCGTAAAGAAGAACAGAATTATGTCATTTGCAGGGAAATGGATGGAACTGGTGAACATTATGTGCTAAGTGAGAACACTCAGTCACAAAAAGTGAAAAGTTGGATGTTCTTCCTAATATGCGGAAGCTAGGGAGAAAATGGGACATAGGAGGGACTCCAGACAAAGGAGGAGAAACCTTAGATGAGTGAAGAAGGCGACCTAACTGAGGGAGATGGGAGGGGGGAAGAGGGAAACACCTCAATGGTGATGATGTACATACACAAACTTATCAAAGCCAATCACTGTGTTGAGCACAGGAAGGAGGGGGAGGGGAGGGAATGGGGTGGGAACTGGGGGAGGGCTCAATGAGTGCTGTGAGCATATATGCCTCTACCACCCTGAACTTCATCAAGATGTATGATTAGAATACACCAATAAATTAAAAAAATAAATAAAAAGAAGGGCCCCTAATTCTCCATGTTGAACAGTGGGTACAGTGGCAAACTTTTGCCATGAAGAAAGCAGACCATGGGTGTGTATGTTTAACCCACAAAATATTATCAAGCAGTCCACAATACTATCCATCACACACTTTTCCCCAATTCCTCTCCCTCTATCCTCCCAAAACAATAGGGTCTCAAGAAATATGCCTTTAATGATCTTTTTTGCCTTTATGAGGTGCTATACATGTTATTGTTTCTTCTCTTTGATTTATAGAAATATGAACCTGCACTGTTATGGAAATTTAAAACAAGTATAATTCTAAAAAATACATGCACCAACAGCCCCATACACATCAGCATCAATTATTATTATTCATACCTTTTGGTACTGAGAATTGAACCCAGAGGCATTCTACCTTCAACTTAAACCCCCAGTCCTTTTTGTTTTTTATTTTTGAAACAAGGTCTTGCTAAGTTGCTGAGAGTCTTGCTATATTGCTGAATCTGGCCTCAAACCTGCGATCCTCCTGTCTCAGCCTCCCAAGTATTGGTATTACAGGTGTGCATCACCATGCCCTGTTTCAGCATCAATTATTTTATTATATTCTCCTACCATCCACCTAGGAAATGAAACACAGAAGGAGTAAAGTGTTTTTTTTTTGCGTGTGTGTGCGTGCGTGCGTGTGTGCGTGCGTGTGTGTATGTCTAGTATTGGGGATTGAACCTAGGGGTGCTGTACCTCTGAGCTATACCCCCAACCCTTTTTATCTTGAAAGAGGGTCTCACTAACTTAATGCGCACTGCCTTGAACCTGTGACCCTCCTGTCTCTGCCTCCCAAGTACTGGGATTACAAGTGTGTACCACTATGCCCGGCCTCACCTATACCACCTCACCTGGCTCAGGAGGCATAGAGTTTTGATGGAGAGGAGGGAAGGCCTTGGCTATGAATGAGCAAGTAGGGTAGACTGGGGCTCCTTTAATGCCCAGAGAGAAAAGGTTGGGGAGCAAAGTGAAGGAGGGCACTGTGGGGGGATGGATGGAAGGTTGTCCATCTTTCAGCTGTCTTCCAATTTACTTGAAGGCCATTCCTGAGCTGGACTAGCATAACTTAGAGCCATTTGTATTTCTTTTCTTGGGGAGGGGTACTGGAGATTGAAGCCAGGGGCATTCTACCCCTGATTTGCACCCCCACCCCCAGACCTTTTTTTCCCCTATTTTGAAACAGGTTCTTGCTAGGTTGCTGAGGGCCTCACTAAGTTGTTGAGGCTGGCCTTGAACCTGCGGTATTCCTGGCTCAGCCTCCCAAGTACTGGGATTACAGGTGTGTACCACTATGCCTGGCCTGCATTTCTTTTTAATAACAGATATGTGATATCGTCTCACCCTCTTCCCCACATCCAGCCCCTATTATTTCTTTTCACTGGGCTTGGGATAAGCTTCAGCCTACTTGCTCTGCCCTCAAGGTCACCACGATCTAGTCCCCACTTCCTTGCTGACATCCTCTCTTGATGCTCTTTGCCTTGTTGGCCATGGTCCAGCCATGATGGCCTTCTCTCTCATTCTCAAACACATCATGCTCAGTGCTCATTCAATGTCTTTCTCTTGGGGTCTCCTTGACTTAGGCTATTGTTCTCCCTGTTATTCATATACTTGTGCCCTGACCTCATTTATTTTGTGGCTAAATATGAGTTCCTTAGAAAGATCTGTGCTCTTCATAGCTTTACTGGTCCCCTCTTTATTACATGACCTTTTAAAATATCTCTCCTTGCATTCATTACCATCTGGAAGTGCTTGGGTTTTCCATCTATTTGCCTGCTTCATGCCTGTCTCCCCCAGAGTGAAAGCCCCATGAGATCAGGATTTGGTACCTGTGTCCGTCAACACTCTGACTGCTGGAATCCCAAACTGGCCACACAACTTAGAGTAAGGAAGATTTATTTGCTCACAGTTTTTTGGAGATTTTTGGGGTTCAGTCCATGTCAGGCTGGGTCTGCGGAGCTCAGGGCATGGTGGTGGGAAGCAGAGAAAGGGAGAGTGTAAGGGCTCTGCTCCTCACATCATGGAAGCCAGAAGCAGAGAAAGCCAGCAAGCAAGGGAATTCGAAGACACAAGCACAGTGCCAAAGGCCACACCCCCAGGGACCTACCTTCTCCAGCCACACCCCACCTGCCTAGGTTACCATCCAGTAAATCATTTATAATGGATTTATCTACCGATGGGTTACAACCCTCATGACTTAATTACATCAGCTCTGAACATTAATATATGAGCTCTTCAGGGGACATTCTATATCTAAACACAACAGTGTCCTCCCTGATGTTTAAAATAACATAGTGCCTGGTACCAAGTGGATAGCCAGTAAATTTTTGTTATGGAACAAACTCAACACTCTTTTTTATTTCATGAAGGTGAGCATGCACACCTCAGGAAGGAGACATACATCCTGTGTAGAAGGTAGCCAGCCCAAACTCCTTGGGAGTCAGGAAATGATTGTCGGGCAGGAATGGGTGGAGGTAGAGATGGGACAGAGGCTTTGGTGGGTTTCTGGGGAGCTGGCGATGTTCTCTTTCTTGACTTATATTCTGGTGGTTTATTGAGCTGTATACTTTGGATTCATGCACTTTTCTGTATCCATGTTATTCTCCAATAAAATGTCCAAAAGAGAGCAGGGCATGGTTGTGCATGCCTGTAATCCCAGTACTTGGGAGGCTGAGACAGGAGAATACATGGCCAACCTCAGCAACTTAATGAGACCCTCAGCAACTTAGTAAGATTCTGTTTCAAAATAAAAATAAAAAGGGTTGAACATGTAGCTTGGAGATAGAATGCCCTGGGTTTAATCCCCAGTAAAATAAAAAGTCCAAAAGAACAAAATTAACCCGTTGAGTTTAGGATGAGGTGAGGATAAGACATTTTGGCACCGGAGAGAGTGTTTGTCAACCAAAGGAAATTTTGTCCTCCCTTGCTCCCTCCCACAACCAAGAGGTCATTTGGCCAAGCTGGAAACACAATAGGGAGGGGTGTTACAGGCACGTGGAGGGTAGAGACCAGGGATGCTGCTAAACACTCCACAGTGCACAGGATGGTGCCCCCCCCCAGTAGAGAATTATCTGACCCCAAATGCCAATAGTTCTGAGGCTGCTTTGAAAGAACCTATCTGAGAAACCCAGGATCACTTGAACATTAATTTCATCCACCAAAGCTTTTGCTGACACACACAGCCTTATTTACTGGATCCAGACAATGTTTCCTTTCCCAGGGGGCCGTCTGAGAGCAGGCGTGGATTTCATTTGCCACCTCGTAAATCTCTGAAATGGAAAGCAGGTCTGCATATTTCTCTCCCTCTCTCTCCTAGTCTTTGAAGCCCTCTGAAGTGGGCCATGGCGGTAAGCTCACAACAAATTCCCCCGATGCAATTTAAATGTCATTTCAGGGCTGGGACTAGGCCATGAATATTTAAGATGTAAATTGTTTGGGTCATGTCTAAAATCTTTTATAGATTTTTACTAGATGAGAAAAATGAGTCACTACTTTTTGATCAAGTTCGTCTTCCCTCCATATTATTAACAAACCCAGCCAAGTGCACCAGACTGCATCTGCCAGAGAGAATAGGGATGCTTGTTTGGGGGATATTAGATTCTGTTCCCAGCGTGCCGTATTTATGGTTCAAAAACTGAGGAACAGGTAGGAGATTGGTCCTCGGTCACTGTGTCCTTGCCAACAAACACAGCATAGCAAATACTTCTGGGCAGGGGGTGGGCAGGGGAAATGAAAATTAAATAATCTAACCCTAGGTGGAGAAATAGGTATAGCGATAGTTGATTATATAGAAATATTGAAATTACCAGACCTTAACTCTAGAGATTAATATTTTCCCATTCTCTAGTTTGAATCCCAGGGCATGGATATAAATCAGAGGTAAAGGGAAAGTCACAAATCAGGAGAGAGAGAGAGAGAGAGAGAGAGAGAGAGAAGAGAGAGACAGAGAGAGAGAGAGAGGAGAGAGAGAGAGGAGAGGGAGAGAGAGAGAGAGGAAGAGAGGGGAGAGAGAGAAAGAGAAAGAGAGAGAAAGAGAAAGAGAGAGAGAGAGAGAGAGAGAGAGAGAGAGAGAGAGAGAGAAGAGATTTAACAATGCGGAATTCATGGACTCTAGAATGAATATTTTAATCGTTTTGGGAGAAATTTTACCTCCCACATCTCATTCCCTGTCCCTACCCAGAAATTAATTTTGAATGTTAATATGAAAGCAACCTTTTTCTTCTCCGAATGTTGCTTTTGATTTTGACAGGGTTTCTAAAAGGCTGCTATTAGACAATTTTTCATTAACTAATAAGGTAGTTCTTGGGCAAAACATGATTTTTTTGTCATCTCATGTGAAAATTGAAAAAAAGCCATAATTAGGAAGAAAATCACTAATTGTAAGGCACAAAATTTGTTTGCTAAGAATAGTCATTCAGGAGCAACGAAAGCATTTGTAACTTCAATATCAGAAAACAACTATTAAAATGCATGTGGAATCGAGGCATTTGCCTCCACTAATAATGGCTTTACATTCACAGGTCTATAATTGTGATGTGATTTGAGGCATTGTTGGTACTTTTTAAGGAACAATATACAGTGGGGCTAAATACTTCAAGTACCGCAGGTTTTGGGGCTCCAAATTACAGACTCAAGTTTAATTTCTAGAGAACATTTCTGTGGGCAGAGCTACTCAACTCTCCTGTCAATGCTGTTATTGCTTTGGGATTGTGATGAATTGGGCAAAATCGGGACAAAGAGTAATGTTTCTGTGGCCCAGACAGTTTATGATACTGGTTTTGCATGCAAAGTGTCTGGCGTCTGACATCAGGATGAAGTTTGCACATTGCCCCATGATGAATTTCCCTTCTAAAGAAGGACTTGCGGGTTTTTGCTTTCTGACAAATATACTCCTTGAAGAAAATTTGGAAAATTCATAAAAGTTGAACAAAGGAATTTAAAGTTTTCCTTAATTCCATCAACCAGAGATAGCCAGTTAACATTTTGGCATGTTTTTCTTCTTCTCCTTTTCAATGAATTTTAGACCATTTATTCAAGTAGAACAATTATGTGATAAAGTACACAAGTCTTAAATGTTCAATTTTAAATGAAGTTTTGTTTAATATTGATGTAAACCACCACCTAGATCAAGGTAGAATACCACTATCCTTTATGTCTTTTGTGGTCAATGCTCACCTCCCTAGTCCCTGGGAACTATTCTTTTAGTTTCTCTAACACTAGACTCAGTGTTTTTCAAACTCAACATGAATAGACTGATACAGAATATTTTCTGTGGGTCTAGCTTTTGTATTGAACATTATATTTGTGGAATTTACCTAGCTTCTTGTATATAGCTCTATTTTCTTCATTTCTGTGAAATGTCCCATTGTATCCTAGGACACAACTGATGTGTCCATGGATGAAGATTTGAGTTTTTTAACTAATATCAATAGAGAACAAATATTCTTCAAAGTGTCTTTTGTTTCTTTTGGATTCCTTTCTTTGTGTGTATATGCATGCGAGTGTAGATTACATTTTATAGAAGTTTGAACTCACATTATCTATCTCCATTTCCCTCTCCCTCTCTATCTCTATTCCCTGTTCAATCACAGGCTCCAATGTCTCCCAGGAAGCAGGTCTGTCTTAGGTCCCCGCCTATGCTGAGACATTGCCTGGGGGAAGTCTTGGAGAAGCAACATGACTATCCATGTTGGATAATTCTTTAAATTCATTAGATGTATGCTTTTGCTCCTTTCTCATCAGGCCCACCATGTCTCCATCCAGCTTAGCCTGATATTTTGCCCTAGTTATTGGCTTGGCATCCAGGGGAGATGGTAAAGGCAGCTATGGAGGGAGTGGAACACCTCTTGCTTTACCAAGGAGAAACTTCTATAGCCTCTTCCAGCTCTGTGTAGCTCTTATGAGGAAAGAGTGAGCTACCTCTGCAAACCCAGAGAAGTAAGGGGTTTTGAAGAAGCCGTATTTTCATAGGCATCCCTCCAGGTATCTCTATATCATGTTTCAGGATACCAGTCTTGCCCTACCAGGACCCTGGCCTTCAAATTAAAGGCCAACCTTAGCTGACCACTCAGATATCTAGAAAGCTTTGGGAACTCTAACAATTAGGTCATTAGTCTGCTTTTCAGCCATGTCTGTCCTTCCATGGTAGAACACAAAGGCCTCTTTGTCAACAGCCACCTAGATTCTGAGTTTCACTTTACCATTAATTGCTTGTCAGTGGCCTTCAGTGTGCTACTAGCCTTTTTCAGGGCATCAGTACAACTAGGTAGTAACCAGTCAACTTGCTAAAGTTGAAAGCATTGCTCTTTTCCAATTGCCGATGTCACTACACTTGCCACAGCTTTCCCTGCCTCTAGCACATTTCCCATGTCACCATCAGTGACATTTTTAGCAATCCAGGCACCACCTGTTGACAGGGACTCTCGATGCCTACAAACAAGGACACTGTCTTTTTACCTCCTGGGAAACAGGTGAGCTATTCTCAAATCCCCACAGTGGTATCCATTCCCTTGGACCATGCTGGCCTCACTTGTGTTAGTCCCAGTCCTCAGAGAAGCACATACCGAGACAGGATCAAATGTGCAAGGGCTTTATTAGGAGAAGTGCCTGTGAAAGAAAATGGTGAGGGAACCAGAGTGGGCTGGAGGAGACATTGGCCCACAGTGCAAGTCCAGTCCCAAGTGAGGGAGAGAGGGACGAAAAGTTGCATAGAAGCATCCCAGGCTGTCATGCCCTGTCAGGAAAGCTCATAAGGCCATCAGCATTCTGGGGCCAAAGGTGGCTGTCCGAGGAGTCTGGCGTCTTCCAGGAACTGGCCTGTCTTGGTGTCCTTGCTACTTTTAGACATCGGGTGGAAGCAGTCCATGGGCAGTATGGCCTCTGTGCCAATACAGTGGTAGATTTCTAGGGGTTGGGCTTGGGATCTTGGTCAAGGACACTCCTTGTGGCCGGAGGTCTGTGAGATGCATTCTCTCGGTCAACACAGACAGGATCAGCACAACACCTGGGACAGCATAAGTCTCCCTAAGTTAGCTACAGTTACCCAGTTACCAACCACTTCTTGACATCTCTGTACACTTAGGATGTCTCTGATTTTTAGTTTCACAAACAAGGTTACTTTGAGCACTGATGTAGCTTGTTGTTTCCTTAGGAGAAATTTTTGAATTTGAAATTGAAATTGGAATAGTGGGGCAAGAACACATGAACACTTAACATTCTTGTGTGTGTGTGTGTGTGTGTGTGTGTGTGTGTGTGTGTGTGTGTTGCTGGGGATTGAACCCAAGGGCGTTCTACCTCCAAGTAACACCCCCAGCCCTATTTTATTTTTTATTTGGAAACAGGGTCTCACTAAGCTGCTGAAAGTCTTGCTAAATTGCTAAGGCTGTCTTTGAACTTGGCGATCCTCCTGTATCAGCCTCCTAAGTACTAGGATTGCAGGGAACACCACGACGCCCAGCTATACTTACCATTCTTGATCCGGGGTGCCCACTGCCTTCCTGACAGGCAGCACCTTTCACGGTCTCCCAGGCAAGCAGGAGCTAGCTGTCTCCTCTTACCCACCTGAAGTCCCTCTGTGCTTCGGGTCTATGAAAGGTCATGTTGAACAATGGCAGAGGACACGGGGTTTCAGAACGTGAGCTGGAGGGGAAGAGAGGAAGACAAGGTTTAGGGTGCAGCATGGATCATTTGTTTGTGGGCTTAGCTTGACTGAAATGGTTCGACTAGGAGCCAGGCACAGACCACGTAGACACTGTAGAAGGAGGGCTCCTCCTCCCGTCATCCTGAGGTTGGGGGACTCATGCGTTTCTCATATGAGGCTCTTTCTGGCCAGTGTCAGGCAGTGAGCTCTGCAAGGGAGGGGCATCTGGACAGCTCACTCTCTGCTGAGCCTGGTGCTTGGCACGTAGAAAGGACTTAGTAAGACAGTTGTGTGTTTACACTTGATTTTTAGAGAAAGAGATATAGAAAACGCAAGAGCTTCCCAGGGGCACATGTATAAGTGTGAGTGTGGAGGAATGGGAAGCACCCAGTCTTGTACCTGGGGTTGAATCCTGGCTCTGCGGACAGATTGCTGGACTTCTCTGAGCTACGATTTCATCATCTGTAAAATGTAGATGCAACTAAAAATAGTTCGCTCATTCTTTCTTTTTTTCTTTCTTTCTTATTTATTTATTTATTTATTTATTTATTTA
This sequence comes from Glis glis, assembly GCA_004027185.1. Classification (NCBI taxonomy): domain Eukaryota; kingdom Metazoa; phylum Chordata; class Mammalia; order Rodentia; family Gliridae; genus Glis; species Glis glis. The sequence goes on from PVJS01000368.1 coordinate 24,456, forward strand.
TTTATTTATTTATTTATTTTGTGGTACTGGGGATTGAACCCAGGGGCATTCCAGCTCCAAGCTACACCCCCGGCCCTATTTTATATTCTTTATTTTGAAACAGGGTCTCGCTAAGTTGCGGAGGGCCTCACTAAGTAGCTGAGGCTGGTCGTGAACCAGGATCCTCCTATCTCAGCCTCCCAAGTACTGGGATTATAAGTGTGAGCCACCACCCTTGGCTCTTTCTTCTTTTTATACCGGGGATTGATCCCAGGGGCATTCTACCTCCGAGCTTCCTCCCAGCCCTTTTTACATTTTTTTTTATTTTGAAATAGGGTCTTCTAGATTGCTGAGAGTCTCGCTAAGTTGCTGAGGCTGGGTTTGAACCTGCAATCCTCCTGTCTCAGCCTCCCAAGTACTGAGATTACAGGTGTGTACTACCATGCCCAATTCTTCCTTTTTTTCTATGTCCCCTTCCTACAAAACCCAATCTGCCTTTTGGGGAACCATCTCTCTGCTATGATGCAGCCCTGTTTGGTGGTGACCCACAAGTCCTACTTGCTCTCCTGCTTTAGAAGGCGAAAGTGCCCCTCGGAGCCCCTCTGCAGCTGCTCCCTGTCAACACTCTAAAACAGATCAGGGGTGGGCACATGACCCAGGACATTGAACTCTGAGCAGAGGGACACAGTCATAGGATTCCATGGCTGCCAATCAACCCAACTGGTGGGACGGGGACACTTAGGTGGGAATAATGAAAAGTTTCTTCTACCAGAAGCATCTGTCTCTTCAAATCCTAGATCTTTAGTCTTCCTACTAATGAACTCCTGCTCATAAATCCCTTTTCTACTTAAGTCAGTTTCTGTTGCTTATAACCAAAGACCCCCAACTGATAAACATTCATGCCCCGAGGTTTTTGGTTGTGTGTGTGTGTGTGTGTGTGTGTGTGTGTGTGTTTACAATGAGAATTAAATGAGAGGGCATATCTGCCTAGTCAAAGTCCTGGAATACTGGGGTTGGAGTTGAGGTGCAGAGAATCCCAATTTCAAGTTTTTTTCTTTTTCTATCATCTTACAACTTCTACCTCTTTATTTTTGCTAGCAACTGTCCTGTTATTCCAACTGCAGTTTTTTTTTTACTTTATGAAATGCTTGATAAGCATGGTATAATTACCCATACTGATATGCAGTGCTGTTGAATTCCTTTGCAGCTCAGACAATGTGAATGGCAAGGAGCTGGAATTAACGTATCATCTGTTTTGAAGAGCTGTGTGGGATAGAGCAGTTTGATTGTGGCTTAAAAATTGATTCTAATTGCTATTTTGATTGCTGGTTCAGCTGCTACTGCTCCTAGTTATTTACTTTTTCTTCATTTCTTTTTAAGTGACCTGGGCAATGGTGTATTTGACTCCGCCCCAAATGTCTTTACTCAAATATTTAAAATATGTCTACCCACTTATGTGGTTGGGTAGTTTAGAAAATGCCTCAAACCCAAGAATTCTAGTGTTACTTAAAATATCAAGAGTAAAGCATCCTCCAGCAAGGTAGTACTTGACAATCTGAATAATTCTCTTAAATATGGAATTACTCGCGTGATCTGAATAGGGAGGTGCAACTATCATACTCCGGTGAAGGGAACTGGCTTTGGCAGTAGAGAGACCTTGGTTCAAATCCTACTTCTGCCATTGACAAATGTCACCATAAGGGAATGAGTTTTCTCAACAGGAAAAGGGGATTACGATGGTATTAGCCTTGGCTTCTTCCCCCTCTGTCTTGGACAAGTTTCCCTAACACATCACGTCAGTTTCACCCCAGGTCCATATTCTCTTGTACTCACTTTAACTGTGTTTGTTTTAGCTGAGCCCCAGTTTGCAGCTCTCTTATTAGACAATTTGATTGCATCCCTCACTGCCCTGCCCCACACTGGACTGTTAGCTCAACAAGGTTAGGGCCAACTCTTTCCCACTCGGTTTTCAGTGCCTAGTTCCTGGCTGGCACAATAAATGTCTACTGAATGAATGAACACGTGGAGGGATGATTTCCCATAGAGGACTCACTGAGCTCACATGCAGAGCAGGAATTGAGTAAGTGCAGCCTCCCCCTAAGAAAAACACCCCAAACGCCTAGGAAATAAGACTAAAACATCCCCAATAACCAAACCTCGCATCAGGCAAGAAACAAATATTTGTATGTTGTCATGATCTGAGATGCTGACCTTTCATGGTAAGCTACGTGCCTGGAATAAACTGCAGCCAATTTTAGTTATTTAAAATCAAGGTTTATTTCTCGCTCATGTGACATTTCCAATTAAAGTGGAACTCATGGTGGCTCAGCGACTCGCTGTCTCGGTCCACATTGTCACTGCCATAATTCAAAACAACTGACCATATAACTTAGAGGAAGGAAGATTTATTTGCTCACAGTTTCTGGAGATTTTGGGGTTCAGTCCATGTGAGGCTGGGTCTGTGGAGCTCAGGACATGGTGGTAGGAAGCAGAGAGAGGGAAAGAGCAAGGGCTCTGCTCTCACATCATGGAGACTGGAAGCAAGAGAAAGCCAGCAAACAAAGGTATTCAAAGACAAAAGCACAGCCAGACATGGTGGTGCACGCTTGTAATCCCAGTACTTGGGAGGCTGAGACAGGAGGATCCGGGTTTGCAGCCAGCCTCAGCTACTTAGTGAGGCGTCTTCAACTTAGCGAGACCTGTTTCAAAATAAAGCATAAAAAATCAGGCTGGGGGTGTAGCTCAGAGGTTGAATGCCCTGGGTTCAATCCCCAGTACCACCAAAAAAAAGACAAAAGCATCTTAACCCCAGGGACCCGCCTTCTCCGGCCACACCCCACTTGCCTAGGTTACGACCCAGTAAATCCATCATAAGGGATCTATCCACTGATGAGATTACAACCCTCATGACTTAATCATATCAACCCTGACCATTAACACGTGAGCTCTTCAGGAGAAATTCTACATCGAACCATAACATTCCCATAGCAGGTAAGAGAGAGACTAGGTGTGACTGTCCCCAGATCCATGTTCTTCAACATTTGCTAAAGAGATTCATTTTGCAGAGAAGAAACTGAGAACCAGAGAAGGCTGGAGACTGCACTAGATCACACAGCAGGTTGTGATGGAACCCTCACCTCTGACTCCTGGGTCTCTGTGTAAATCCAGCTCTCTCCTCCTGCACCGCTCACTGCCTGTCAAGAAACCACAGCCCAGCTCATGGGGGAAAAGCGCTGTGAGACCCCAGCAGCGTCCTGGTGCTGCAGGGTTCTGTCCCTCCTTTTTGCTAACCTGCCTGGGGCAGACAGATCCAAGCATGCAGCCAGAGGGCTTGGCGACCTCTCCAGGTCTTCTGCTGTCCGTCCTGATGATGATGGTCCAGGGAAGGTGGCCATAGCCTGGGAAAGGCTGGCCTAGGGGTCGCGTCTACACAGCAGGTGTCTCTTCCAGCTGCCCTTCCTCTCTTGCACTGTGTAGCTCAGATGTGGGTGGTGGGTGGGTGGGAATCTGCCATCTTGGAGTGCACATGCAGGAGGGCGGGGGAGAGAGAGAGCGAGAGAGAGAGAGAGAGAGAGAGAATGAATATTGACGGGTGCAGAGCGCCAGTGGAGGAAGGTGGCTGGGACAGGAGGGACGAGAAGGACTAGGACACAGTGAAGGCTTTCCGGGCATTCGTTGCTCCTTGTTTTGACAGAAGCAGAAATGCAGGCTTGGTCCCCAGCAGTGGGTATTAGTCCCCTCTGCCGCCAGCCACTCCGCCAGACGCCGCCCCTACCAGGCCCCTTGCCTCTGAGCCTTATTTACTATTCCAAAAGCTGGGGCCACACGGAACCCCGCCGGGAAGCTGGGCAGAGCTGCCATCTGAACCCTGGGCTCGGCCTCCGGCCACTTCGCTGCACAGTGGGCGGGCAGCGTGGTCGGTACTGTGGCTTATTAACCCACGAGGGTGGTTTATTGTTCTGAAAGTGGCAGGGGGACTCCTTCCTGCTCCTTAGTGATTTAAGTCTTGGACATACTCCTTGCCGCTGAAGAAATCATTTGCAAAAACCCACACAATTTTCTAACACCCCTCTGTCTGCTTTACCAGGGTGACAGCTCTTGATCATACCGTAGCTACCAATTATCAAGAACTCACCACGTTGGGGACGCTGCGAGGTTGTCTCCTCTGATCCTTGTGTGAATCGTAATGGTAGGAGGGAGGCTCTACTGTCTTCTGCTTCCACAGATCAGAGGCTCAGGGAGATGAAGAAACTCGCCAGGTTCCCATTTCTGTATGTAGTGGAGCCTGACCTCTCCGGCTGTGTGCTTAGTCCCTGTCCCATCTGCCCACCCCAGACCATTCTACAAATGAAGACAGCAAGGCTCATCAGAACTGGTCACTTGCCCAACAGCCTGCTCACAGAAAGTCGCAGAATGAGGATTTGAACTCAGGTCTGCTCACTCCAGTGTCTCTGCTCTTTCCCCCCATGCATTAGGTGGGGTCTCTCAGAACAGGGTTTCCCTCCATAAGTCCCAGGCGTGGGTTGGTTTTGCCTCGTGAAGAGGTAAGGAAACTAAAGCTCCAGTAGAACTGTACACTTAAAATGGTCAAGATGGCCTATGTCCTTCAACAGATGAATGGATAAAGAAAATGTGGTATATATACGCAATGGCATATTAGTCAGCCATGAAAAAGATGCACTCCTATTATTTGCAGATACATGAATGGACCTGGAAATCATAATGCTCAGTGAAATAAGCCAGGCACAGAAGGACAAGTACTACACGATTTCACTGATAGGTAGACCCCCCAAATCTGACCTCATAGAAGCAGAGAGCATGATAGTGGCTACCAGATGCTGAGCAGGGTAGGGGAGAAAGGATGGGGAGACTGCTTCATGGGTACAAAGTCTCGGCTGGATAGGAGGAATGCGTCCTGGTGTTCTGTTACACAGAAGGATGGTTATAATCAACAGTACTGTGTCCTGTAATTCCAAATAGCTGGAAAGAGAGAGGGTTTTAAATGTTTTACACACACACACACACACACACACACACACACACACACACACACACACAAAGATAAATGCTCGAGATGATGGGTGGGCTAAGTACCCTGAGTCGACTGATACAAAATAAATAAATTTTTGTGCCCAAATATCACACTGTGCCCCATAAAATGTATAATTATTATGCCAATTAGGATAAAAAGTAGTAAAGATGGTAAATGTCATGTATATCTTACCACAATGAAGAAATTAAAAGAACAATAGCTTTACAGGCCACCCCCTCACATGGTCCTCCCGAGTTCTCACAGCTGTGCTCCGCCTCCCTCTGCGGACCTCCTCCCTGCCCCCTGGCTTCTGCACATGCACAGCTTCTGCCTGTGTCTTCTGCTGCCTGAGACCTTCCGTTCCTTGCCTCTCTGTGCCAACTGTGTGTCTCTCTCTCTCTCTGCCTCATCCCTATCCCCATCTCTCTTTCTCTGTCTCTGTCTCACTTCTCTCCATATCTCTATCTTTATTTCTCTTTGTATCATCCACATCTCTATCTCTTGTATTTGTCTCTTTCTTTCTCTCTCTCTCTCACTGTTTCTCTATTTCTGTCTCTGTTTCTCTTTGTGTCTATCTCTGTATCTCTATCTCTATCTCTTTTTTTGTGTGTGGTACTGGGGATTGAACCCAGGGGCATTCTACCTCTGAGCTACACCCCACCAGCTATTTATTATTTATTTATTTATTTATTGAAATAAGGGTCTTGCTAAGTTGCCTTGAACCTGTGATCCTCCTGTCTCAGCCTCCCAAGTACTGGGTTTATAAGCGTGCACCACCATGCCCGGTTTCTCTGTCTCTATTTCTGACTCTATCTTCGTATCTCTATCTCAAGTCAACCTCCCTAGAAGTTCAGATTGCGTGGCATCCTTGGCTGGGAACCGGCTCTGGGATGGAGACTGGTCTGTGGAGACTGGGGGCGCTGTCAGGCTCAGCAGGTGGAGGGGTGGATTTGACAGGATGGGCAGAGGAGAAGCTGGGTTTCCATGTGGTCTCAACAAAGGTCCCAGCCAGTACCATGGAGGGCTTTGGCATTGGGTGCTCAGAATATTCCCCTTCACATGAGCGGGTTGGATCTTCCTACCCTGGCATCGTCCGGTTACTGGATGAGGGCTGCCCTGGGAGGCAGGAGCTTGGGTGAGGTGGCCGCCTTTCATGTTCTCCAGAGAGCCAGCCAGCTGAGGTCCCCTGGGTGCCTGCACTCCCTGCAGCTGGGCCAGGCCAGCCTAGGTCCTGAAAGAGACTGGAGTGAGCCCATAGCATCTTCCAACGAGGGACCCTCAGGCTCAGAGCGCAGCAGCCTCGGGGACAGCTCTCCTGTCTCCCCGTGCCAGTCTACAGGGGCTGGACGTTAGATGTGACCATGGTTTCAGGTCCTGTGACCTGGATGGAGTCATGTGCTTTGCTTAGAAGGGGCTGGGGACACCTCAGAGCCTCCGGGCACCCTGGATGCTCCACCACAGCCATGATGCCAGGGGAATTCCTAATCAAGGCCCGCTGGCCCACTTGTTCAGATCACAGATCTGAAGAGGTTCTGGGGCTGCTCTTCAAACGGCTTGATCATTTCCTCCGCACCACAGGCAGCTCGTCCTGTGCCTTCATCCAGCCTCAAAGTAGCAGCCATGGGGCGGAAGCGTCCTGGGGTGCAGGCGGATCGGTGCAGAACGCCGCCCTCCTGAACAAGAGAAGCCCTCTGCGGCAGCCAGCCCGCCACTCAGGCTCCCCCGATCCCGTGAACGAGCATGTTGGGTTATTAAGTCCAGGTCTCTCTCTCCTCTCTAGCAATTTTCCTCCATGCATTAAAAACAGAGATGGAGCCATGCATATGTCCCGTGGTACCAAAATAGCCCCGTCCCTCAAGCCCTCCTGTCTCCCTGCTGCGGGAAGACGTGCCAGGCTCCCGTCCTTCCCTTCCTCTTAATAGATTTCCAAATTCAGCCTCCTGGAAGGGCGTCTTGGCTGGCTTTCCAGCATCAGCCTCCCAACCCTAATTTAAGGCTTCCAGGGTGGTGAGAACTTATGCTTCCACCTACCAGTTGGCTGATTTCCTCATCCTGAGGAATTTAGTTTCATTAACGTTGAACCTTTGTACCTCGCATTTGGGTTGTCGAGAGCGAGGCAGATTCCTGCCATTTTCCGTCGTTCTCAAAGACATCCGACGGCTCCTCTAGGACAGTGTTGGTATTTAGAGGGGTCCAACTGTGGCCCCCCCAGATCAAGATTATCCACCACAAGATTTTCTCTATTAAACCCAGGCTCCAGAGGGCCCTGGTTGGGAATAGCTGGTAGATGCTAGAAGCTGGTGGATGATTCACAGTCCGCTTTGTGTCGCCCTGCTGGCTGGTGTGAGATCTTAGGGGAAAACTTTCCCACCTTCTTCTCCCAAGATTCAGCCAAACAGTCTATTCTTAGAGCAGACTGCTTTTCAGCTCAGAGCCGGCCAACGTGTCTGATTGATTTTCTCACAATCCTTCCTGGACGTGAGATAATCCTCGTTGTAATTAAAATAGAGATAGAGGGTGATGATAGCCCAAGGCACGGCCGTAGTTCCTGGCAGCGCAGTGACCTGGCGAAACATGTTTTCTCTTCCAGACTTATTTCTGGAACTCTGTTCTTCTCAGCCAACATTGATTAGTCATTATGAATAACCCAAATCATGTTAGGTAAACCAAACAGCCCAGGCCTCACCAGCTTGTTGGTTGAAATGAAGCCAGCTGGGTATGGTGGTGCACGCTTGTAATCCCAGTACTTGGGAGGCTGAGACAGGAGGATCTCAGGTTCCAGGCAACTTAGCGAGACCCTTATTTCAATAAATAAATAAATAAATAAATAAATAAATAATAGCTGGTGGGGTGTAGCTCAGAGGTAGAATGCCCCTGGGTTCAATCCCCAGCACCAAAAACACAACAAATAAAAAAAAAATGAAGCCACTTGGAGATATATGTCCAGAGAATACGGGCTCACAGCTTTTGTCTCCTCCTGCCCCTGGGTTTCCAGGAGTCCTGCAGGGCGCCTTGCGCATGCTACAGACCATTCCACGCAGCTTTATTCATCCCAGTCTTTCATTTCGAAGCATGCCCTCTGCAAACCATTTGAGGGCACCAGCTCTCTGCTGGACTGCTCCTGCTGCCTTCCAGAAGGACTCTGAGTCCCTGCCACTCTGCTGGTGCACGAGCACCTCGGATCCTTTCACGCATGTGCCACGGTCCCTGCCATGCGCTGCTGGCGTGCCCCTCTGCAGCAACAGAAGGATGTCCCTCTACCCTCGCAGCCTCTCAAAGCAGGTCTTCTCGTGTCTAGAACCTCTCAGCCGAGCATCTGTTTCTCTCTTCCCCCAGAGGCTCAGGCAATGGAGACATACGCCAGTCTAGCATCTCATGTTTGAAAGCTCATGACAGCTTACACCAAAAGGATCATGGGACCGCTGGAGTTTTCTCCCACGTGCTCAAGGCTCAGAAGACCCCATGTTACTATTACAAAGACGAGCTCACAGGAAGAGGATGCACCATGAGACAGGTGCAGAAAAGCAGATCTGCTGATTCGTACTCAGTAACATCCATCAACCAGGCTCTCCAAGCTGGGCTCCCGGTGATGTCGCCTAAGCCACATGTGGTGGAGGGGATAGAGTCAGTTCTTGCCAAATCAACAGCAGCTAAAATGATGATATCATGGACGATAATAATCAAGCAGCAACAGATGGCGGGGAAGGAGGCCAGTTTAGCCAGGGAACTGCGAACCACATAAACTGTTTGGGGTCTTAGCTGGTCAAACCAAACCCGATCCCACTGGCCAAAAAATAAGGAGAGTACTGTCTCTAGCCAGAAACAGGCGCCAATCAATCCCACTGTCCAGCAAAACGGTCCTTTGGGGAGCTGATGGGGGGGGGGCTGTGATTTCTAAACCACTCTCTCCTCACCATCCGGGGGCTCGTTTGTCCACTGATGCCCCATAAATCAGGGAATCAGATGGACGTTTCTTTTGCTTGTTGGTTTCCTTTGCTAATGGAACCTTTTCGCGATCTGTGTATACTTTTTACTTGTATGAAATCACAATACTTCACACAAAGCGAGCAGATGGGCCCCAAAGCTCAAGTTTGGCCGGATTGCCTCATGTGTAAATGGTGCTAACAGAGCCTTGTGTCGGATGTAAAGGAACTCAAATCTAATTGCGGGGTTGGCTGTTCCAATTCCGTGTAACTATGTGTTTCTTTGTCTGTGTTTTTCCCCCTCAAATTGAATGCTTGTCTCGGAGTGCCTGTCAAATAGCTCCTTTGGGAATCTAAGCCGGGTAACTGAGGCTGAGTTGTAATACTGTGGTTCCTCCGGGCTGGTGTCTCAAAGGCTCTCTACATCCACAATTCCCCTTGGAGCCTCCTCTTGATGGTAGACTCTCCACCTGGCCACAGGTCACCAGGCAGGGCCTGGAACTTGAGCCCAAAGTAGCCAGCGAGTAGCAGCCTCATGCAAGAATCCTGTCTCTACACAGGATTACTACTCACTAGCCCAGTGAGGTTCCCTTTCCAAAAGTTCTGAGCGTGAGGCTCAGAGGGAGTTCATGCGCGTAGGGGGCTGTCTGCGTTCTTTCCTGGTTCATCAGTGTGTCTGTCATAGTACCCACCATGGGCATGTGGTGAACACTTGATAAATAAATCAAACACCTGGACCTTTTTCACAACTCTCTCCCTCGATGGGCAGCATGGTGCAGGGTTCGAGTCTTCAGTTCTGGGCGTCTGCTTGTGCAAGCCCTGAGTTTGCCTCTTGCTCAGGCAATTGGTCATGCCTCCTGACTTTGATCAGCTATAAGCAGAAGCAGTCTAAAGGTGACAGGGTCTCCCATCTCCTGCAGGAGGCTGAGTCCTCTGGGCATCCTGGAGGGAGGAAGGGCAGCGGAGGAGCTGGGAGGTGGGGAGGGCAGAGTCCCTGGAACTGGGTGGGGGAGGAACTATGGGGAGAGAGTGGTGGAGACTGCTCCCTGCTCTCCAGGGGTGCTCCTGGGAGGTGGCAAGACCTCCAGGGAGTGCTGGAGGGGGTCCCAGGGAGACTGGGTGCCCTAGACTTGCCAGGGATTCCCAGCCCCAAACATGGTCTGTAAGCGGCCGAAGGCACCATGTAGACGAGGCTGAGTGCCCTGGTGGTGCCCCAGTGGCCCAGGGTTTGGGTAGACACTGGGTGGTGCCCAGTGGACTGGGGTTCGGGTAGATACTGGGTGGTGCCCAGTGGCCCAGGGTTCGGGTAGACACTGGGTGGTGCCCTGTGGACTGGGGTTCGGGTAGATACTGGGTGGTGCCCTGTGGACTGGGGTTCGGGTAGACACTGGGTGGTGCCCTGTGGACCAGGGTTCGGGTGGACACTGGGTGGTGCCCAGTGGACCGGGATTTGGGTAGACACTGGGTGGTGCCCTGTGGACCGGGGTTCGGGTAGACACCGGGGTTCGGGTGGACACTGGGTGGTGCCAGTGGACCGGGGTTCGGGCAGACACTTTGATGTCTAACGTGATATGAACCTCTAGTTCCTCTGCATCAGCCGGAGCCGCCGTAGTGAAACTTCCTTGCATGTCACCGTGATGGGACCAGAGTCAGAGGGAAATTGACTGTCGACTCTCAACTTATAACTATAAAATAGAGAAAGTCATGTATCTTTCATCACTGAGTCTGGACTTAGGAATTAGACATGAAATAAATCCTTATTCCCAAGTCTGTCCCTGTCCATGGTAATGGGAACGAATCCAGTTACTGATAAGATTACCTTTAGATAATTTATTTTGGTGCCAGGCATTCTACCTCTAAGCTACACCCAGCCCACCCCTTTTTAATTTTTTGTTTTGAAACAGGGTCTCACTAGGTTACTGAGAGTCTTCCCGAATTGCTGAGGCTGACTTCGAACCTCCGATCCTCCTGTCTCAGCCTCCCAAGCACTGGGATTACAAGCGTGCGCCACCGTGCCCAGCTGGAAGTGCATTTCTTGCTCCAGGTCTGTCCCGTGGTTTGGTAGAGCTGATTTTAATTAACTTAGGGCAGACTGCAGAGCAGCCAGCAGCTCAGACGTTGCCAGCCGCGATGCTAGTGAAGGGGAACCGACCACTGGAGGGTCATAGAATAAATGCTCCACACTGCAAGTGACAGATGTCACTCCACCACCACGTCCTTGGTGAGAACTACTTAGGCCCCGCTCAACTGCAAGAGGGCAGGAAAAGTGTTCCAGCCATGCGTCCAGTAGAGAGAAGAGCCAGAAATCTGTGCTGATCTGCAGAACGACAGATTAAAAAAAAAAGAAAAATAGAAAAAAAGAAATGAACTTCCATTGTTTTAAGTGAATGAAACTTGGGCCTATTTGTTTCTCAGGTTCAACTACCCTGTCCCGAATGAATCCCAGAGACACTGCTGCCAAACTGCGGAAACCATAAGCAACCTTCAAAACACTGAAACTGGCATATCTCTGCAGACAAAATATTTTGTCTTGGCAAACATGTCGAGAAGGAAGTGGGTGTTGCTATATTTAGCGCATGAAGCCAGTGTGCGCTCTTGGAGTATTCAGACAGATAAACATCTAAAAAGCATGTTCAAACTGTTCCCCCAATGGCCTGGTTAGAAGCATGAACACAGCGTAACAGTTGACTGTTTCCTTCGGTGTGTTATGTGAGCATGTTCACACACGTGTGCACACACGCAGGTAGATAGTATAGCTAAGAGTCGTTTGGTTGGAAGGAACAGGGCCTGTTATCAAATTCACAGAAATTAGCGGTGTGTGTATGTGTGGGGGGGTACTGGGGATGGAACCCAGGGGCATTCTATCTTTAAGATATACCCCCAGCCCCATTTATTTTTTATTTTGAAATAGGGTCTCACTAGGTTGCAGAGGGCCTCACTAAGTTGCTGAGGCTGGCTGCGAACCTGTGATCCTCCTGTCTCAGCCTCCCAAGTACTGTACTGGGATTACAGGTGTGTGCCATTACGCCTGGCTCACTCTTTCTTTCTTTCTCTTTCTTTCTTTCTTTCTTTCTTTCTTTCTTTCTTTCTTTCTTTCCTTCCTCCCTCATTTCCTCCCTCATTTCCTCCCTCCCTCCCTCCCTTCCTTCCTTCCTTCCTTCCTTCCTTCCTTCCATCCTACAGTACTGGGGATTGAACCCAGGGCCTCGCTTATGCTAAACACGTGCTCTACCACTGAGCTACACCCAGCCCTATCAATTCCTAATTAAATTCTCACTATTTTATCATCATCTGTTTATTCCCTCGCTCTTCTTGGTTATATATCTCACCCCCCTGGGCAATGTTTCTTCTGTGATACGCTTTTTAGCTTTTATATTTCTGGACTTAGGAGTTGAGGTGGGAGGGAGGTTTGGGGCTAAGGGGACATTTCTGCAGTACTCCACCGAAGACATGAGAAGATGTCAGTGTTCCATCTGGAGGGACCAGGGAGTCGTAAATGGAGATTATGGGGGACAAAGTGTCTCCCACTTCCAAACCGTTCCCTGCCGCCATGACTGCTGGGAGGATCTTGCATCTAAAGGCAGTGCCGCCAGCTCTTGTGAACTTTTTGGATATTGTTGCCATGGTGGAGAGAGTAATGGGTTTGGTGAGTGACCAGTTACCTGTGAGACTTTGGGCAAGTTGCTTAGCTCCTTCTATGGGGACAAATTTTATGACTTCATTGAGTTCTTGTGAAGACTACCAAGATTACATCTGGGGATGGCTTTCATGGGGGCAGGGCCCGAGGGACACTTATTTCTGTACTTTTCCTGCGGTTAACAGAGGCAGCATGGCCTAGTGGTTAGATGTGCACCCTGTGACGTCACACAGCTGGGCTCAAATCCTAAATTCTGCCTCTTGTCAGCTTTGTGTAATCTGGGGGCCAATTATTTTACTTCTTTTGCAATGTCTATGAACAGATAAAATGGGGCCTGACATTGTGAGAATTCAAGGAGATACTGAGTATGCAACACTTAGTATGTTGTAAACACCCAACAACTGTCAGGGTTTGCTTGTTTTGCCGGCTTCATATGCAGTCTCAACATCTTCTCATGAGTCCCACAGTGCCTGATCTGAGGCCCTTGGGGCCACGTGCTTTGGAATTCAGAGCGGTATGGGAAGTAGAAAGGTGACGCGGTGAATGACCCTTCATCCCACCACATCCCGCCCCAGTGGGGTCGGCGACCACAGACTTCGCCACCAGCTCATTTCTGCAGTGAAATGTGCAAACGTCTGTGCTGAGTGAGCTGAGGGTATAAATAGCCTCATGTCAGTTCAGGGCAAGTTTTGCTGCCAAATGAATTTGTGCCAAACTTAATAAAGTTCTGGTTTCTAGAGCATCTTGGAATTGGGGACCTGTGCAATCATTGGAAATACTCCCGGTCTGTGTTTTTAAGTTATTTCTATTATCTGTTTCTACGTTAAGCTATGCTTCCCCTGCCTGTCTGAGTTTGTATCTAATCTTTTGAGGTTTCCTTTGAACTCTGAGATCCCCCTTTTTTTTCTTTTTCTTTTTTTTCTGTGCTTCTGGGGATCGAACCCAGGTGTATTCCACCTCTGAGCTAAATCCCCCAGCCCTTTTTTTTTATTATTAGTTTTTGTTTGGAAACAGGGTCTTGCTAGGTTGCTGAGAGTCTCACTACATTGCTGAGGCTGGCCTTGAACCTACAATCCTCCTGTCTCAGCCTCCCAAGTACCGGGATTACAGGTGTGTGCCATCATGCCCAGCTGAGCTCCCCTCCTTAGACTCCGTGTGTTTTAACTCCCTCCACCCCATCTCTGTCTCCATGCTCAACCCCTCCTGGATTTGTCCCCTCTTCCTGGAGTCCACACATGACTATCATAGAGCCTGTCTTCATTTTCTTCCATTGTCCCTTCGCCACACTCTCTCCTGCTTCTCGTCCTTCTTCCTCTCCTCCTCTGTGGGTCTCTGAGAGTCTCGCCTCTGTGTTGCGGGCTCCCAGCCTCTGGCTGTGTGTGAGCATCACCTCCCCCTGATTGTTTCTGCCCTTCATTCAGCGCTCCAGGTCCTTGGCTCCCGCCCTCACTGCCACGCCATCGACTTTCTCCTTTAATTCCGTCATCTCCTCCAGATCTCTCTCTTGGCCCGCACTTTCTCTTCCAGTGCCAATAATATCATCATGATAATTTATTGAACTCTTACTGTATACTAAGCACTTCACAAGGATCGTTTAATATTATCCTTTTGACACACCATGAGGTGGGTAGGGATTCTCTCAATCCACACAGCCCAGAGAAGAAAATTCAGGCTGAGAGTTCAAGTGACTTATTCAAGATTACACGACTACTCAGGAGCAGAAATGGAATTCAAACCCTGTTGTGTTAAATCTCCACTTTTTTTTCTCTCCTCATTTGACTGAAATCCCTTTTTGTTTCCTACTTTTGTTCTAGCTTCCAAATATAAGAGAAAGCATATGACCCTTGACTTTCTGAGACTGGCTGATCTCGCTTAGCATCATATTCTATAGTTCTATCTAATTTCCTTTATGTTCTTCTTTATAGCTGAGTAAAATTTCATTGTGTATAGATGCCACAGTTTTGCTATCCTCTCATCTGTTGGTGGGGCACCTTCACTACCAATCTCACGAACAGGTATGGATGGGGAGGAGGAAGGGAGAGGTGGGTGTAGAGGGAGACACACCAAGGGCTGTGCACATGTGTGCTCGCATCATTTTGAATCTCACTATGATGTATAATTATATTGCACCAATAAAAGTATATTAAAAATCTTCACTTTTAACCCTTGTTGCTTTAAGCTAATTCCGAAGCCTGTGATTTCAACCGTTATGCCTTTATTCCCTCCACTCGAGTGGATATTACCAACCCAGTTACTTCATTTATTTTACGAGGTTCTTGTAGGCTCTTAAGCCTGCCTCGTCTCTGCCTATTTCTTTTTTTAGTACGCCATTATCTTGGGTGGTTTGTCCAGATTTGCCCTTTTCTGTGGTTGGTCCTGATCTTTTCTTGATGGCGCACAGGCATCATCTAATTATCATCACATGCCGGGGTGTTGTGGTCCATGCCTGTAATCCCAGTACTTGGGAGGCTGAGACAGGAGGATTGCAGGTTTGAGGCCAGTCTCAGAAATTTAGCAAAACCCTCAGCAACTTAGTGAGGCCCTGTTTCCGAATAAAAAATAAAACAGGGCTGGGGATAGCTTGGCAGAATGCCCCTGGGTTCATTCCCCACCACCACCACCACCATCATCGCATACTAATAGTGGACTATAGGAACAATCTCAATTCCAAATATTCCAGGACACCACCTAGGTGTCCCGGAACTGGACACCGGGCAGTAGAAATGGCATCTTCACCCACTGTGACCGCACACCTGCCTCAGAGCGCACCACTCAGAGTCAAGTTTTGGCAAAACCATTTCATGTCATCGACTCTCAGGTATCTGAGTGATTGAGCCTGTGTTGATAACATAGTTATGTTCGCTATGCTAGAGGAAATCCAACCCCCACATTTCTGGCTCAATACGACCAACAGGAACGTCTTTTTCCCAGAGAGGGCGCGGCACATTCACGGACTCTTAGGCACAGCCAGTCGTCGTTGTCACCTTTCTTTTCCATATGAGGAGACAAATTCTTTGAGACGACGTGTCCAGGTCCTTACATCACTGGCCGGATTCTTCCTTCCACTATCTTTTTAGTTACTAGAGATATTTCCTCTATAATAATGATTCTTGTCTGATTCATTTCCTCGTGGCGAGTTATTGGAATTTCCCTTCTTTTTCCCCTGATAATCCCAGCAAAAGTTCCAGGGAGATTTCCACGAGCGAGGCTTGGGCCACACGACTGTCCAGCCTCAACCTAGTCACCACGACCAGGACATTGTCCTGAGTGATCAGGCCTGTGTCTAACTAGCCTCATGCATGGTAATTCGCCTGCACCCCACCACATGTCCTGGGAACAGTGGAGAAATGTCCTCCCTCACCCCACATAAAGCCAGGGTGCGCTGTCAGAAAACGAAAGAAGCAGAAGATGTCAGGCAGGCGAAGCAAGATGAGGTCCATTGAGTTGAGCCCCTGAACGAAGAAGGAAATGTAAGATAGAATTAGCGACTGGGGAAATGAATGAATGAAGAAGCAAATGAACAAATGATGCATCTTTGGTGACTAGGGAAATGAATGAATAAGGGAATGAATAAATGATGCTTCTTTGGTGGAAGATGAGGGAATCTCTCTAAATGGGGAAAATCGAATGATAGCCCAAGTCAATGGCCCGACGAAGGGAAGTTTTGCCTGTTGCATAGTTTTACCGTAGGCGCATCTTCAAGGACTCTGAAACTTTACAGTGCAGACACGATCGCAGTTTCCCTCTGCCCCTTTAATTTCTCTCTATCCCATTGGAGTGAGAGCAGCTTTTAGTTGCTGGCCAGTAACTATGTTATCAACTATGAAGGACTCCACAAGGTCAGCCTCCCCACCCCAAGGCTGACCTCTATCCTGCAAATTCTGAGGGCCTCCCTCGGCTCCTTAGAGAATGCCTTCCCATCCGTGAGGCTGAAACCCAGCCAGGAGGCTCCTCAAGTGCTCACTTGCATGGGCAAGGAAGGGACTCCCGCAACACCAGGCCTGGAGTTTGCTCATCTCTCCCTGAGTAAACGAGATTTTGTCTATAGGCCTTTCTGCAATGTTCCTCCAGAGAGAGGTAAACTGCCTTTAAGTAATTGCTGAAGAAGGCATAAACCAGGGAAATTTTATTTGAGCATGCAATTTGAATCAGGAAATGCGCGTATAAATAACCGAAGCAGCTGAATGCAGCAGGTTTGTGCTCCATAGATTTATTTTATTTATTTTTTTAATCTCAGGGTCTTCAGAATAGAGGTTCTGCTGCAGCTGCTCAGCCACCCAGGTCTTTGCACTGTGGTCTTGTCCTAGTTTTGTTCTGTTAACTGCCAAACTGGTGTTTGGGAAATCGAAGTTATGTAATTAACCTGTATCTTTGGAAAAGAAAAAAAATATGCTTGAACTCTCAAACAATGCTGTATTGCAGAGTCTTTAAAAGAACAAACAATTTCAAACCAGGGAGGAGTTGGGGGTCATTTAGTTCAACTTCTCCAATGAGAGAATGAGGATGCAGGGTGGGGGGTAAGTCACTTGCTGGAAGTCACTGAGACATTGGAAGTGTTCTAGAAAGCTTTTGCTGCAGCAACAAACATCCCTTCAATTCAGAGGTGTGAGTTTCTACTTTATTTTGCATTGGAGCTGCAGGTCTCTCCCTTCCTTCTTTCCTTCCTTCCTTCCTTCCTTCCTTCCTTTGTCCTTCCTTCTCTTTCTTGTACTGGAGATTGAGCCCAGGGACATTCTTCCTCTGAGCTACACCTCCAGCCCTATTATTTTTTTTATCTTGAAATAGGGTCTCGCTAAGTTGCTGCCTCGCTAAGATGCTGAGGCTGGTCTTGAACCTGTGATCCTCCTGTCTCAGCCTCCCAAGTACTGGGATTAAAGGTGTGTGCCACCACGCCCAGCCTTTCCTGTCTTTTCAAGGAGCAGCCAGCCTCTGGGGCATGCTGTTGTCTTGGCCAATGACAGACACTCGAGAGGGGCAGAACCAAACCACAGGAGTGTGTTTTTAGCTCCCGCGTGGATATGCAGGCTGCCACATCTGCTCACATTCCATTGGCCAAGACAGGCCCAGTGGCTGCCAAGCCCAACAAGAGTGGGGCAGGGATGACACTCCATCACCTGGGAGGCCTGGCAGGTGCAGGCAGAGATAAACCATGTGGGCAAGTAACGCAACGCAAGGTGTAGAAGCCCTTGCAATGATGGGATTACTGGGAGAAATGTGAAACGGAGGACGTTGTTGAAGCCCCCTGAATCCAGACTCTCCACAATTGCTTTCTCTGCTCCACCCATGATGTCCATCTTCTCCGCCCTCAGATGTCAGCACTGCGGGTTCCTGTGGACCCTGTGGCATTCTATCTCTGATCTACACCCCAGCTCAGTTTTTATTTTGGTTTTGAAACAGGGCCTCACTAGGTTGCTGAGAGTCTCACTAAGTTGCTGAGGCTGGTCTTGAACCTGCGATCCTCCTGTCTCAGCCTCCCAAGTCCTGTCCATGCACCTTATATGTCCCTTTTGCTATGTTCTTCTGGAGAACCTGACTCACACCGAGGGCCCAGCCATCTGTCTCCCACTAGACCGTGCTGTGTCTCCAATGTCGAGCACAGAGCTCGATGCATAGCGGGCACTCAAAAAGTATCTGTTCAATGGGAGAATCGAAATGAGGTGTTTAAAAGCTACAGATGACTAATGGCTTCTAGAACCACAGACAATCCAGAGTCCCTAGCAATGGCTAATTAAACCATTCCAATCCGATGTCCAAAATACCTGTGCTAGAGACCCCGCTGCCTTCCCCCATTAATTGAACAGGCCCTGTCTCTTTTGCTCTTGTAGCCCATTGTTCTTCCAATGTAATTAGCACTAGCGTTTTGACAGTAAACGAGGCCCCAGTACTTTGATAAATGACTTGTTTCTGGGAAAGGAGTATTTGTGAATACAAACCCCAGATGTCTCCCCTGTTCTCTCCCACCTCTTCCTCTTCCTCCCACTTTGGGCTGCCTTTGGGTCACATACTCACCTTCAGGAAGGCTGAGCTTCTTAGAAAAGGACAGCAACACAGAAATAATAGCTATCATTTATTGAACATCTAATACGTGACAGGGAGATAGATGCACTGTGTACAATACAACCATCCCAAAAAGCGATTAGAAGAAATCCTTCTGAGCTGAGCATGGTGGTGCACATCTGTAATTTAATTCCAGGACTTGGGAAGCTGAGATAGGAAGATCACAGGTTTGAGGCCAGCCTCAGCAACTTAGCGAGGCCCTCGGCAACTTAGTGAGATCCTGTTTCAAAATAAAAAAATATAAAAGGGCTGGGGGTAAAGTTCTGAGGTGGAATGTCTCTGTGTTTAATCCCTAGTACTGTCTAAAAGAAAAGAAAAAAGAAAAATAACCTTTCTGTCTTTCTGTTCCAGCTGAATAAACTGAATGAAGCTCAAAGATTAAAAAACTTGTTAAAATCCCACAGTTACTAGGCAGTTGAGTAGAGCTGGGGCTCAGGAACCCGCAGTGCTGACGTCTGAGGGCAGAGATGGACATTATGGCTGGAGCTGAGAAAGCAGAACATTCTGGAAAGAGTCAGCAGATTCAGGAAGCGTCAAAGACTTCCTCAGTTTTCACGTGTCTCCTTGTAATTCCATCATGGCTACGCCAGGGCCGCTACACCTTGCGTTGCGTTGCTTGCCCGCAGTGGTTTCTTTCTTAGCATGGAACATACTTCTGATGGCGTTGGGTTTGCAGTTGCATGTGACTGGTTTTTGTTTTCTCGTCAGCCTGCTGGGGGTGCTGGGGGTGCTGGGGGTGCTGGGGGTGCATCTCACAGGTGAAACCGACCACGTCACGTGCATCATGTGCTTGCAGATCTGAGCATCGACTCTAGGAGTCTGACCCCTAAGTCCACTGCATTTTCCTTCACACAAGCTGCTCTCCAGAAGTTGTAGAGCCCTCCCCCACTGACAAAATTATTTTATATACTTTTATCGGTGTATTGTAATCTCACATCATAATGTAGCTCTGAGCGATAGTGACATACATGCACACAGCACTTGGTGGGCTTCCCCCGGCTCCCTCCCCACGCCCCTCTGCCCCGTTCATGATATTGAGATTGGCATTGGTATTCTCACATATGTACATGATGTCCCTGGAAGTGTTTCCTTCATTAATTCTCCTCCACCCCACCCCACCCTCCCCTGGACCACCTTTCCTGCTCCACTGGGGTCTCCTCCATTATCTGGAGTCCCTCTTGTATCCCGATTACTCCCTAGCTTCTGCATATGAGAAAAAACATATGACCCTTCACTTTCTGTGTCTGGCTAATCTCACTTAACATAATG
Organism: Glis glis; assembly: GCA_004027185.1. NCBI lineage: Eukaryota > Metazoa > Chordata > Mammalia > Rodentia > Gliridae > Glis > Glis glis. The sequence continues at coordinate 44,353 of PVJS01000368.1, forward strand.
TTCTCCAGGTCCTTCCCTTGTCCTGCAAATGCCATAGTTTTGTTCTTCTTGATTGCTGAGTGGAATTCCATTGTGCGTATATCCCATAATTTTGCAATCCATTCATCTGTTGATGGACACCTAGGTTGCTTCCATGACTGGGCTGTTGTGAATTGTGCTGCTACAAACAAGGATACGCATGCATCACTATCATATTCTGATTTCAGTCCTTTTGGAAAGAAACCCAGGAGCGGTATAGCCGGATCATATGGTGGATCCACTCCCACACTGATCTCCATAGTGGTTGCACTAATTTGCAATGCAAAAGTTAATTTGTCACATTTATGATCTTATTTGATCTCCATACCAACTGACTTGCTGAATTCTTTTAGAGCCGGAAATAATAGGAAAGATCTTCTAAACCAACTCAAGTGGTCTCCCTTGTCCTGACCCAGAGGTAGGGATTGAATTTCTCAGAATTGTCTGTGGTGACCTTACACTCGCTAGGACGGTCATTGTCAAAAGAACAGAAAATAATAGCAAGTTTGGAGAAGGAGGCAGAAAAGTTGGAACCTTTGTACACTGCTGGTAGGACTGTAAAATGGTGCAATTACTATAGAAAACAGTATAGAGTTTCCTCAAAAAATTAAAAGTATAATTACCATGTGATCCAACTATACCACTTCTGGGTATATACCTATTTTTTTTTTTTTTTTGCGGTACTGGGGATTGAACCCAGGGGCATTCTACCTCCGGGTTACACCCCCAGCCCTATTTTTTTTTATTCTTTATTTTGAAACAGGGTCTCACTAAGTTGCAGAGGGCCTCACTAAGTAGCTGAGGCTGGCCGCGAACCCGGATCCTCCAGTCTCCACCTCCCAAGTACTGGGATTACAAGCGTGTGCCACCACGCCCGGCTGGATATATATCTTTAAAAACTCAAAGCTACATCTCAAATCAATATTAGCACTCCAATGTATTCTGCAGAACTACTCCTAACAGCCAAAATGTAAAGACAACAGAAGAATGGATAAAGAAATTGTGGTATATACATATGAGCCGGGCGTGGTGGCGCACGCTTGTAATCCCAGTACTTGGGAGGCGGAGACCGGAGGATCTGGGTTCGCGGCCAGCCTCAGCTACTTAGTGAGGCCCTCTGCAACTTTGTGAGACCTGGTTTCAAAATAAAGTATAAAAAAATAGGGCCAGGGGTGTAGCTTGGAGGTAGAATGCCCCTGGGTTCAATCACCGGTACCGCAAAAAAAAAAAAAAAAAGAAATTGTGGTATATGCATATGATGAAATATTATTCAGCCTTAAAAAAAGAAGGGAATTCTGACACATGCTATGACATGGATGAACCTCAAGGAATCTCAGGAACATTATGATGAGTGAAAGTCAGTCAGAAAAGGACAAATACTGGATGATTAAAAAAATATGAGGTATCTAAAGTTGTTCACTCTCAGATACAGAAAATAAAAAGATGGTTGCCGCTGGGTGTGTTGGTACATGCCTATAATCCCAGTACTTGGGAGGCTGAGACAGGAGGATTGCAGGTTTGAGGTTAGCCTCAGCAACTTAGCAAAGCTCTCGGCAGCTCAGTAAGGCCCTGTTTCAAAATAAAAAAAAAAATAGGACTGGGGGATGTAGTTCAGAGCTAGAATGCCCCTGGATTCAATTTCTACCCCCCCCCCCCACACACACACACAAAGAAAGATGGTTGCCAAGGGCTGGGGAGGAGCAGAAAGGAAGAATTAATGTTTAATGGATAGAGAGCTTTAGCTTTGCAAAATGAAAGCATTGTGGAGATCTGTTGAACAATTACATGAATATACTCAATACTGCTGAACTGTACACTTCAAAAAGGTGAAGATGGTAAGTTTAGTATTATGTAGATTTTACCACCAAAAAACCACACCCAAACATCTGTGGTAGACTCAGAACTTGAATCCTGTCTCCAGGGTCCAGTGGGCTTTGGACCGCCTGAGAGAGGTTGCTGTCTCCTCTTTTGTGGCCAAGGGCATCCCTTTTTTTAGGTTGGGTGTGTTTTCTTTGCCATGGCAACCTTGAGAAATAAAAGGATGCTGTTGCCAGACCTCAGGTAGATTCAGGTGAGCAGGGTGGACCTGCCGGAGAGCGCCTTGTTCACGTCTCTGTCCTCTTCCATGGATGGAGGCTCCACATGACCCTGTGAGGTAACCAGGGGCGGTGCCGTCAGTCCCAGGTGGAGAAACCAAGTCTCTGCCTGGTTCACAGAGTGTTCAAGGTCACCTGGGGATTCAGCGATGGGAGGAGACTAGGTTCCAGGAATTCTAGTGTTGAGTCTTGTTAGTGATGTGGGAGGAGCAGTACATTTTAATGGCTTGGAACCCAAGAAAGAGGTGGGAAACTTGGTTGCTTTCCTTATTTTTATTATTCTATCTAAAGAGCTTTCTAGAACACCAAAGTGAATAGTTCCATTGAATTGTCCAGCCCTGACCCCTGATCCCAGTACCAATCAGTGACCTCAAACTTGGGCTTCCTTGTGGACACATATGATAGGTACATCCTCTAGGAGATGGGACCCTTGGGGCCCTCAACTTCCCCAACTCTAGACTTCCCTTTTTCTCACTTGAACTCCAGAGGCCCCCAAGGGCTTTGGCCTTAATTAAAATCTAAATTCACCAATCATTTCTTACACAGCCTCATAGGCAGCTAAATAATCACAATCATTAGCGGGTGGCTGGGGTTGCTTCCACTTTAAGGCCCTATTTTTTATATTTTATATTTGAAACCAGGTCTCACGAAGTTGCGGAGGGCCTCACTAAGTAGAGAGAGAGAGAGAGAGAGAGAGAGAGAGAGAGAGAAGGAGAGAGAGTGTGAGAGAGCTGAGGCCGGCCGTGAACCTGGATCCTCCAGTCTCCGCTTCCCAAAGTACTGGGATTACAAGCGTGCGCCACCACGCCCGGCTCCCAGGGAACTTTTCTTACACACCTCTGCTTCCTGTTGCAATAGAGAGGTCCACGTTCCCAGTTCAGAGAGCATTGACCTGCTCTGTACTGGTTCCTGACCCTGTTCCTGTCCCCGTTACTCTCTCCTGCAGCTTGCTCATGCCCCAGAGGCATCCTGGCCTGGGGACCAGCCAACCAGCAGGGGAGACCTTCAGCACGGGCAGAGTGAAGACCCATCGCAAGGTGGACAGGCTTCCCTGGGCGCTGTCTGTGGGCCTGGGCATTGGGATCACCCTTTGGTCTGGTTGTTGCTCCTAGGAATTTGCAGGGCACCCCACAGCTGTCCGTCCCTTCATCTAGGACTTCTTGAGCTCAACATTACTGACATTTTGGAGAGTCTGCTGTTATTGTAGGGACTATGTCCTGGGCGGCACGGAGTGTTCGGCTGCATCCCTGGCCTCCCCCTACCAAATGTAAGTAGCCGCTATTAGTTGTGATAAGCCAGGGTCTGGAAACATGGCCCCATGTTTATTGGGATACAATTGCCCCATTGAGGCTCACCATCCTAGTCTATCTAATAGCCTTTCTAGGGCCTCCCCCTGGACTCTGATTCTATTTCTCCTTTCCCTTTCCTCCTCACTGTCTCTCCAGATTTACAAACCCTGACATTTTAAAAAAGTCATTCAATGCAAAAAAAGTTCATTCTATTCCTTTACCTCACAATAGGGGTTTAGACCTGGACAGGAAGGACTGGTACCCCGGAGGCTCAAAAGAGCCTGTTCATTGTTCATGGAGCGTGAGGTGGGGACGTGAGACATCGAATCCTTTGTATTCCTCAGCCACCACTGTGTAACAAACGAGGGTGGCCAGCTGGGACCCTGGATCAGGTCCATCTGTCTCCAGCGCCCGTGCTCCTGACCACTCTGCCTCCCACTGGGACTCAGTGCATCTCCATGGTGGTGTGGTGCAGGACGGTGGGGCTCCCGTCCCATGCATTAACAAGCTATCTCCAGCTCTGGTGGTGAGTGTGCCCAGTCTTCCAGGCCCCAGAGTGTCTGAGAATATAAGCTGAGTAACTGGAGCATTAGAGTTGATTAATTGAAGTCGGCTTTTGGTGTAAATACATCTGGGGAAAAATTTCAAGTTGGGATTGGATTCTCCCAGAGAAGGGAGAGAGAGAGAGAGAGAAAGAGAGAGAGAGAGAGAGAGAGAGAGAGAGAGAGAGAGACTCCTCATGGAGTGGAGGCAATGGTCCACCCAACAAACACATGCTGAGCTTCTTACTGGTTCCTGTACTGGGTCATGGGACTCTGGTGTTAAATAAAAGAACAGCTCTGCAACTGACCATCTCCTTGTCTAGATAGGCAGGCAGACAGGTCAACAGGAATGATCCCAAGGTAGAGGAAAGGTACAAGCACATCAGAGGGTAGGTCAGTTGAGGAGATGGACAGTCATCTCAGGATGGGGTCAAAGCAAATTTCTGGGGCACCTTTTTCTTAGGGCTTGGGACTTGGGCAGTTGTAATTGTTACAGGATACATCTGCTCTGGTCACCTATTGCTACATTTATGCCTATAACAAACCACCCCAAACTTAGTGGCTTAAAACAATAACTATTTTATTATATTCATCGATCCTATGGGTCAGGACTTTGGACAGGAAATCCTGGGGTTACCTTGTCTGGGACCTCAGCTGGGAAGGTTAGTAAGGATGCTAATGAGTAGGACCTAGAATTACCTAGAAGCTTCTTCATTCACAGGTCTACCATTTGGGCTAGTCTGAGGCAAAGGATGAGCTTATCTGGGATTGCCAACTGGAAAGCCTACACAGGTCTCTCCCAGTAACTTGGGCTTCCTCTCAACATGGCGACCTCAAGGGGATCAGACTTCTTTATGCTGACTCACGGTTCTAAAAGCAAGTAGCAGCTGCCAGGTAGAAGCTGCGTGGCTTTTGATAACCTAGCCTTAGAAGTCACGTAACATTCTTTCTGCCATGCTTTATAAGTTGAGGCAGTCACAAACCTACCACCTAATATATGGGGAGGGGGCACAGATGGCGGGAATATTAAAAAAACTTGCATCCCTACTTAAAAACCACCACACCATCCTTATTGCTGTGTTCAGCGGTCTGAATTTCTCCAAACCTTTAGCAGAGAATCCAATCCCACCTTGAAAAATTTCTCCAGGTGTATTTACACCAAAAGCCTACTTCAATTAATCAATTCTAATGCTCCAATTACTCAGCTTATATTTTCAGACACTCTAATAAGCACCACAAATGAATAGGAATTAAGCTGACAGTACATCGTCCTCACCCTCCACGATTAGAAAGGCCACACTAGGGTTCACAGGCAGTCTTCACCTCTATGACATGAATTTCCCCCTCTCACTTCTATTTAGCACAGGGAAATTTTTTCTTTGGGTTGGGCTGGGGTTGGAGCAGGTAGGAAAGCTTCTAAGAAAATGTAGCAATTGTAATAGGGGTACATTTTACATGAAGACAAGTCTTTTTGTTTGGATTCTTTTCATATTGGGGAAGACCTAGGTTTCTAAACCACTTGGGCCTCAGTTTACTCATCTGTAAAGTAAAGGAGTTGGGATTGACATTTTCTTTTTCTTTGGGTACCAGTGATTGAATCCAGGGCCATTCTATCTCTGAGCTACATCCCCAGCCCTTTTTAATTTTTTTTTATTTTTAAGAAGAGTATCACTAAGTTGCTGAGGCTGGCCTCAAACCTTTGATCCTCCTGTCTCAGTCTCCCAAGTATTGGGATTACAGGCGTGCATCACTGCACCTGTAGGCTCGATATTTTCTAAGGATATTTCCAGCTCCAAAAAAATGTATGTGATTATAGGGACATTGTTTAAGGGAAATGTTCTAACCTCAGAACCGAGAGGGAGCACTCATGCAATGATCATATTCATTTGACTAACTCTTGCCTTCCAGAAATTCTTTTATACTTCTGGTAAACATACCCTTTCCTCTGCATTTGCCTGCCAACACACACACACATTTTTTTTTACATAAGTAGTATTGTGCTGTGTGCTTTCTTCTGCGATTTCCTCCCACAACACTGTAATGTAAACTGAAACATTTCCATATCAGTATGTGAAATTAAGCTTCATACTTTTAGACTAGTACATGATAATCCACTGTATGGATGCTCTGTAAATTATTTCAGTAGACCCTTTCGATGTAAATGTAGGTCATTTCCATTCTCTTGTCTTTATACTAACAATGCCACAACGAACACCCTGTGCATTTATTGCTGTGATAATTAACTGTATGTGCCAACTTGACTGGGCTAAGAGGTGCCCAGGTAGCTGGTGAACATTATTCCTGGGCGTGTCTGTGAGGGAGTTTCTAGAAGAGATGAGTGAGTACGTAGACTGAGTAATGAAGAGTGCCCTCCTCAATGTGGGTGGGCATCCTCTGGTCTGTTGAGGGCCCAGATAGAACAAGAAGGTGGAGGAAGGGCAAATTCCTGTCTTCTTGAGCTGGGACTTTTATCTTCTCCCGTCCTTGGACATTGGGACTCCTGGTTCTCATGCCTTCGGACTATGGGATTTCCCCTCCCTACCACCCCAGTATGCTGCCTACTTTCCTGGTCCCCCAGCTTCCAGACAGCGGCATATTGTGGGATTTCTCAGCATCCACAATCATATCAGCCAATTCCCATACTAAATCTCCCGCGGCAGAGCTCTATGTGCCCATCCTCTTGGTTCTGTTCCTCTGGAGAATCTTGACCAGATGATTACTGTGCTACTCTGCAGGCATACGTGTAGAATAAAATCCTCGATGCAGACCTCCTCAGTCAAAAGCTCTGGGCTTTTGTGATTCTGATAGGTATTGGCAAATTTCTCATCACAGAGATGATACCAAATGTATTCTTTGAAGAATAATGTATAAAAGAGCCCTTTCCCCCCACATGGAGTATGATCAAACTTTATAATTCTTGCCACTCTGAAAAGGTGGGAATGGCAGCTCATTGTAGTTTAAGTGGTATTTTCTGAGAAAGCTAGAATCATTTTTTTTAAACATGGAAGAGTCCTTTGGATTGCCTTTTCTCAGAAAAAAATCTCCTTATAGATTTTGAGAGGAGACCACCTAAAACGTTTTTAATAGATATTTAAAAATTGGTCAACTGGACCTGTGCAATGACATTGTTCTGGTCTCCTCTTATGCCACCAGTTTCCAAAGTCATCTGTAAGCCTGCAGGCTGATGGTGACGTCCTCCCTGTGACAGATCCATCCCTCTCTGGTTTTCTCAGCTCTGTCCATAGGTAGAGGGAAGGGGGGCAGCTTCCAGACTGACCTCTGCTAGCCACGGAATTGGTTTGTATTCGCTAGAAATACATCTGGTAGAGAAAATGAACCAGTGACGCTCTCCTCTGACTCCTCCATGCAATTTTGTCCGAGAGCCTTAGAAAACAGCGGCACTTTATTTTTTGCTGAAGCCTTGGCTTTGCAGCACATTTTGTAATCATTATGAGTTTTGTCAAAAGAAAAACAACGCACGGTCTCTCCAGAAAAAGTCAAACGCTGGCTGGTTTCATCATTCATCGGCATCAGCTCTTTCCACCAATAACGAAGGCAACAAAACCTCTTTTCCTCAGCGGCCCTTCAGCCTGGCTTTGCAAAGATAGAGGTGGAGATGGTAGGAAGCAGAGGTTTGACTCTCACCCTGAGCCACACTGGTCAGTGCAGGTGGTCAGAGCCTTACCTTGCCTTCTAAGGCTAGTGGCCCAACTAGGGATAAGGCTAATAACTTAGATTCTGATTTGGCCTTAGTATCTGGTACCAACTTGTTAAAATTCTAGAGGGACTGGGCATGGTGGTACATGCCTGTAATCCCACTATTTAGGAGGCTGAGATGGGAGGATTACAGGTTTGAGGCCAGCCTTAGTCACTTAGCAAGGCCCTTAGCAACTTATTGAGACCCGTTTCAAAATAAAAATAAAATAGGGCTGGGGTTATATTATCTTAGAGGTAGAATGCCCCTGGATTCTATTCTCAATACACCCCCCCAAAAAAAATCCCAGAGGAGGGGGGGAGCTTGGCAGTTAGCTAGATGACAGCATTTTCCACGCACCAGGTTCTGGCTTAGGGATATGACATGAGCTCATGAGATGCAGCCCCCAGGCTCAAGTCACACACATGTCACACTTATCAACTCATAAACTGGTGTTTGCAATACATTGTGGTAAATACCATGATAGAAAGAAGCTTCCCGATCAAACCCAGACAGGTTCCTGCAGGAGATACACCTTGCTAGCAATACTCAAGTCAGTGTTAGCGAGGCAAGACCATGGGGTCCAAGAAATGCAGAAGATAAATGAAAAGGCGCGTAGGTGTGCAGTGATGAGTGGTTTGGTGTTTCTGGTGCAGAAAGCATGTCATGAATAGTGGTTGAAGAGCTGGACAGAACATGCCAGAACTGTTTGCTCTCTGAAAGACTGGTTTATCCCACAGGTTAGCTTGCTTTCCCATGGCTGGACACCCACAGGTGGTGTTCCACTGGGTAATAGATTCCCGTGAGTGTGCTTACGCTAAAGTACAATTAGCAGCTCCCTGGTTGGCTCTGCTCCCGTTTTCAACTGTGAAAGAGATAAAGTTTCCACAGTCCTCATCAATCCCAGACCCACCAGGTTTGGAGCTTGGAGAGAAGTACACCCCATCAACAGATGCAATATCCACGTAACTCAAAGCCTGTGTTGTGGAGTTGAATCCTCTGAGAGTTTTGATGTAACGTAATTCAACTCTTTATGCTGACCTGAGAATATGCAAAAGCAAGAGATGGGGACATGCAAGAGGGAAAGTGGGGACGATGTAACCGGTCCATCCAATTCTGCCCTCCACTCCCTGGCACTAGAGAGCATGGGACAAGAGGACTGATGTTCGTGCCCCGTCACCAGCCTCAGCTTCCTGTGTCCCTCTCATACTGCAGCACCCCTCCAAGCCAAATGGGATTCTAGTGTTTGAAGATGTGCTTTTGCACACAACCTGGGTGCTGAGCATAAGAAAAGGTTTCCACCAAAGAATCAGTGAGCGATATAGCCAATGTGGGAAGAAGGCAGGCTGGGTTGGTCATATACAAACCCAGCATATATTGTATTTAATAGACATCTGAAGATATTCAAGTCGCTTTAATTATATTCCCTCTACTTGCCTTGCTGATTTTTTAAACACAGCCCCCAAAATAGAAGGCAAAACTATTTGACTTAAATTTCTCAAAAGCAACGAAGGAGCCAGGCATGATGGTGCACGCCTATAATCCCAGAACGTGGGAGATTGAGACAGGAAGATCTCAGGTTCGAGGCCAGCCTCAGCAACATAGCGGGACCCTGCTTCAAAATAAAAAATAGAAAGGGCTGGGGGTGTAGTTCAAAGGTAGAATGCTCCTGGGTTCAATCCCTAGTACCAAACAACAACAGCAACAACAACAATAACAAAACAAACCTGAAACAATAGAGGAAGCATACAAATATAAGCCCACAGCGGCCTCATGAAGTTTCCTTTAATATGCCACCCTATTCACCGCTCTTGATTACTCCAGAGCACCCCTCTTTCACCATGGTCCGATCCCTTTCTTTCTTCCCCTATCTGTATTCTTTTATTATATAAGATGATCTGAGCATGTCTCCAACGAAGAAGAATCATTCCTATTTCTGAGGGACTAGGAGACAGCTGGAAGGAATTAAAAAATATATATTTTGGGAGGGGGGTACTAAGAATTGAACCCAGAGACACTCTAGCACTGAGCTACATCCCCAGCCCTTTTTATTTTAGTTTTTAAAATTTCGAGACAGGGTCTTGCTAAGTTTTAGCCCAAGCTTGCCTCAAACTTGTAATCCTCCTGCCTTAGCCTCCCGAGTCACTGGGATTATAAGTATACACCAGCTAGAATTTTAATTATAAGGCACTTTTCATTTTATGGAATAAATTGTGTCCCTATTTCCACCAAAAAATTCTTATGTTGAAATCCTAATCTCTAGTACTTCCATATTTGGAGATAGGGTTTTTACAGAGGTGACTGAGTTAAAATGGGGTCATTAGGGTGGCCACTAATACAACAGGATGGATGGTGTCCTCATAAGTAGAGGAAGTTTTGAAACAGAGACATATAGAAGGAAGAGAGGGTAAAAATTCAGCGAAAAGACAGTCATCTATATTATGGTCTGGGTTTGGAATGTACCCCAAAGGCTCATGTGATAAAAACATGCCCCTAATGCAATAATATTTAGAAGTGAAATAATCAAATCAGGGCTCTAATCTCATCAGTGAATAAATCTCCTGAAGGATGAATAACCTGAATGGATTCACTGGGTGGTAACTTAGGCAGGTGGGATGTGGCTAGAGGAGGTGGGTCACTGAGGGTGTGGCCTTGGGGACTATATCTGTCCCTTGTTGCTTCCTGTCCTGCCCTCTGCTTCCTGTCCTGCCCTCTGCTTCCTTCACCATACCATATGCCGCCATGATGTCTGATTTGGAGTCTGCCAACTATGGACTATACCTCTGAAACCATGAGCCAAAAAAACCTTTCCCCCTCTCTGCTGTTTGTGTCAGGTATTTTGGTCACAGCAACAGAAAAGCAGGCTAAAAACAATCTACAGCCCAAGGAAAGAGGCCTCAGAAGAAATCACCTTTCCGACAACTTGATCCCAGATGTCTAGCCTCTGCAATTGCGAGAAAATTAATTTCTGTCGTGGAAGCCACTCAGCCTGTGGCATTTTGTTGACGGCCCTGGGAAGTGAACGCACTTTGGAAGGAGGACGGGAGATGATGCCGTGAACACTCACAGTGGCTGTCCCTCCCCACTCCAGCTGCTTCACATTGATACACCAAGAGGGGAACCACTCACCGACAGCTACTTTGGCTGCGTTGGGTCACATGATCCTTTCCACGCCCTTTGCGAGTGTGAAAGCATTGCTGTGGGTGAGAGGGGCAACAAGAGAATCGGAAGCAGAGAAGGTCATGACAGATCTGGATATGGGGTGGATCACGCCAGCATCCATCTTGAAGATGGATTGAAGAAAGGCAAGACCGCCATGGGAAGACCATTAAAAAGCTTTCCTGTGCAACAGCGACAGCAGGGATGGAGTGCTGGGGATGGGTTTGATAAATATCTAAATCTGAGCATAGTAATATTGGTTAATAGAATGGGGGCGAAGAGAGGGAACAGAGATGGATGACGGCCATCTTGGCAGCTCGAGCGTCTGTGTAGATGGTGGCCCCATCGGTGGGAAGCAATTATAGGAGGTTTATTTATTGGCACGCCACCTCGTTCTAGACAGAACTTGATTCGGCTTACACAGATACTGACGCCGCTGTAATAAAGGTAAGTAGATGAGAAACGGAAGCCGGAAGCAACAGAGAGTGGGAAGAAAGATGAAGCTGAGAGCAAGGTTAGCACACAAATCCTCAGCTGCAGACTCTCAACACTTGACTGTAGGTTTTGCTTCAGGCCAATGCAAGACATTCTTCACACGGGTCAGTCTGGACCATGATGTCCACCTTTTGCAAGGACCTGGAGTCTGAAAATTCTAACATGGGGGAAATGTGACTTTCAGGCTCTCGGGGTGGACAGAGGCACCTGGGATCTGGGAAGAAGCAGAAATCTAATTTCTGGAGAGTGTTTACAGAGAATAGATATGGAGGGTTAAAAACCATGGAGCATCCTTGACTCCTTGGAGGGTAGGGTGGCGCCTGGCTGGCGAGTGCAGAGACCGTCTGGGGAGGCAGCGTGTCTGCGCTTTCATGTGACAGTGTAAGAGCCATTTATTTGGGAGAGTGACATGGGTATGTCATATCCCTTCTGTGATGCCTCTTGACTGACTTACATAACACCTCTGTTTCCGCTGCGTGGATACAGGTTATATAAGCAATCTGGCAGCTTCGGTCTTGTTACTGTCATTTCCAAGGTGGCAGATGGTTCAGAACAAGGTTCCTTTTCTGCCACAGAATCTGGAGGGAACGCATCCCATCCAGGCACATTTCTATTATCCTTCACAATCCCGGCTTTGGAATACACCCAAATTGCCAGTTTGATAGGCTTGGATTGGAAAAGGGAAGGGTTGTCCCCAAACTCTAGTTCCTGGAGAGTCGGCCTTTGTCCAGGAGTGAAGGGGAAGTGAGCAGGGAGGTCAACAGGTCTGTGCTCTCGCTGCCCGTCGGGGGCTTTCCTCTACTGAGGAAGGTCTTTTGAGGGACTTGGGAAGTGAGCTCTGTAAAGTGGTTCTTGGCTCTGCTACTACTGCACCACGCTGAGTCCAGAGCTGGTTGGGGTCTGACTTGCTGATCTTTGCAGCTCATGAGAAAGAGAGAGAGAGGGAGAGAGAGATAGTGTGCATGTGTGTGTGTGTGTGTGTGTGCGTGTGTGTGTCTGTCTGTTTGTATGTTGTGTGCACGTGTGGGGCTTCCTTTGCTCTGCCCCCTGCAGTGAGTATCTATCGATATAGCCTGCCCACATCTGTTCCCTCTTCTCTAGAAAAATTCTCTCCTCTCCCCTTGGAGAGTTGCCTTCTCCTACTTTCAACCCAGGGCTGGGGACATACTGAGATCAATGTCTTCTGCCTTCCTGCCTGCTGTGGTTAGTTCAGGGATGGGCACCTGACTTCCCCTAGGCCAAAGAGAATAACTTTGTCACTTCTGATGAAACTCTTGGGAAATTTTGCTCTCATTTCTCCTGGTGATAATAGTAGCCTGGTGAAATACCAGCCCTGCAGCTGTTGGCCACCATCATGGTGCCACACAGAGACGGTGTACCTAAGGATTGGACCGACACAGAGAAATGAAAGCTAGCCCTGTGGGAAAATACAGCCGGCGTGCAGCCTTCAGTGAATCCAGAGGCTCCGTGGGCTTCCTGGCGTTGCAAACCCACAGTCACTGTTGCCATTGTCATTTTTTTATGCCCATCTCATTTCTGTCACTTGTAGCTGTGAGTCCTGTTTAAGACAGCATCTCTACTCTCTATACCAGCTGATCTCTAAACGGGATCTGCTATGGTGTGGATATGACTGAGCATGACCCCCAAAAGTTTACGTGCTGCGAGCTTGGATCCCAGTGTAGTGGTACTGTTGTGGTAGAACCTTTTAGAGGTGGGGCCTATGGGAGGCGATTAGGTCTTGGGGCTCCACCCTAGGGAGGGATCAGTGCTGGTCCCATAAAGTGAGTTCCCATGAGAAAATGAGAAAGGTTGTTATAAAGTGAATTTTGCTGTCTTAGTTCCCCCTCTCTCACATGCACACACATTCTCTCTCTCTTCCCCCTTTTCTCTCCCTGTCTGTCCAGGTAATCTCTTCCACACATAGCCCTGCCATTATGACACCATCTGTCATGAGACCTTCACCAGAGCCAAGCAAATGCGACGACACCATGCTCTTGGGAACTCTGGAACAGTTTGCTAAATAAACCTCTTTTCTTTATAAAGCACTTGCCCTTGGGCATTTCATTATAGTAACAGAAAACAAACTAACACAGTATCTGGCTATTGGCAGTGTTGCAGAGTGTATGCCTTTATCTCTGTGGACTTCTGTGGCTCTTTTGTGCCAGAGCCAAAGTATTGGCTTTGGAGTCTGAGGGCCGGGTCTGGATCTTGGTCTGGCTGAGCCATTTGGCTCTGCATGAGTGATTAACCTCTCAGAACCTCAGCTTCCTCATCGGTGATGTGGGGGGAGATCGTCACAACCTCATAAGATTGCTGCAATTGTGCCAAGAATTTGGGAGAGTGGCTGTGAGTCTGTCCTGCGGGACTCCAATGCAGGGAATGCCACCATTTCAAAATACCTGTTGGAAATCACATGTAATCTGGCTGTAGGCGCCCGTCATCTAGAGTGTGGAGAAGTTCAGTCACAGACACGGTTAAGGGTATTTCCCTGAACCCCCCGAAGAGATCCACAATCTAGGGAGCCGAGGCTGTGGTTTAACAAGGAAGGCAGGCCTGGACCTCCGTCCTGGGGGCCGCCAGCATTATGGATGCTCCTCCTGCCCCACGATGCTATTGCTTTTGCCCCACTCTGTTTCCCAGCCTCTGTCCCCTCCACAGGCCCAGGGCCGTTCCTTATTCCTCCTATATTTGGTTCTAGCCAGAGCTTCTTTTTCTCCCATCACCATGTTAAATTTCTTTTCCTCTTGCACTTTTATTGGTGCATTGCAATTATGTAATCATACGTCACAGTGGGGTTCAAAGGGACACAAACATACATGCACACAGCAGGAGAGCCAGAGCTTCCTGCCAGCACTAAGTCTTGGCCCCTTATCCAACCTCCTTGGATATCTCCTTAGCCCCCAGAGATATGCATTCAAGTAGAGTACTGGTTCTAACCACTAGGGAGGACCCCAGATCTCCGTACCCCTCTCTGTTTGGGGAAATCATTATTCTGTACACCCTCCCCAACCCCAACCCTCCCTGGCTTATTTTCCCTTCCCAAGAATGAGCTGCCTCCTAAACAAAATGTAGGTGAGGCCGGGCGTGGTGTGCATGCTTGTAATCCCAGTACTTAGGAGGCTGAGACAGGAGGATCGCAGGTTCAAGGCCAGCCTCAGCAACTTGTGAGTCACAACTTAGTGAGACCATGTTTCAAAATAAAGAATAAAATAGGACTGGGGGTGGAGCTCGGAGGTAGAATGCCCCTGGGTTCAATCCCCATTACTGCAAAAAAAAAAAAAATGTAGGTGAGGATGGCCTTGTGGACATAGCATAATTTATACTTTTGCCCCTTGGGTGGAGGCTGGATGTTGCCTATATCACATTTCTCCTTCTTTCATGTCAGTGGGATTTTTAGCCGCTTAGGAAATGCCTAGAACACAGCTGACATTTAGCTGTCCGTTTTGCAGCTGGGGATAACCATGTGGTTGAATTCTGGTCAAAGGCATCTGGGTAGAAAGGGATGTAGGTGGAGAGGGTGGATGGCAGCTCCAGGGAGCCTGCTTTCAGACACAGTCGATACCTTGCTTTTGCCAGGATTGTCCATGCGTCATCTTGGATGGAGCCCATCACGCTCACAGCCTGCAAGATCTTAGAGGGTGAGTTGGAAAGAGACTCAGCTCAGAGGAGAGACACGGAGGAGGAAAATTCCTCTTCTTTGGCCCAGTGTCGTGTTGGTTAGCCATCAGGGAGACAAGGTTAAAGACCAAGTCAAGCCGGGCGTGGTGGCGCACACTTGTAATCCCAGTACTTGGGAGGCTGAGACCAGAGGATCTGGGTTCGCGGCCAGCCTCAGCTACTTAGTGAGGCCCTCTGCAACTTAGTGAGGCCCTGTTTTAAAATAAAGAATAAAAAAACAGGGCTGGGGGTGTAGCCTGGAGGTAGAATGCCCCTGGGTTCAATCCCCAGTACCGCAAAAAAAAAAAAAAAGATCAAGTCAACTGCTGAGCAGAGTAGAACAGAAGGACGGAGAGAGAGAGAGAGAGAGAACCCTGGTTCTTGATGACATCCCCACCCTGTAGCCTCCCATCTCTAGACTTCCTGTGATGTGACCTGAAATATTTTCCCCACTGTGTTACCGGGTATTTTATTACATGAAAGCAACCTGAAGGATAGGACACGAAGGCACACAGTCCCGGAGCTGGGTTACTCATCTTTAAAGACAAGGCAGGGGAATCCTTCTCGATCTCTCGTTAGCATCCTTAGCAACAAGGACGTGCACACAGATATCTCTGTAAATTATCCCCCCATATGTAAAAAGCACAGCATGGGACCTGACACACTAAAGCAGTCAGTAAAAGGTAGCTATTTTTCTTTTTCTTATTAGCATAATGCCTCAATAAATGTTAGTCTCTGATCCTATCTCCTTGAGTATCTTCCCCCTCTGCTGCAGTGTTCCCCCATACCTCCCCATTTATCTCCCTTCTCCCCTATTAAACCTGACTCTTGAGTGGACTGTCAACTTGCTCTCAATGAGGTGTCGGTGATAGATAAGGCTTAATGTATGACCTCATTCCCCAAACACTATCAGCTTGCCGGTGAGATTTACATTTCATAGGGGATTAAAGCCTTATGCCAAAGGAATGAATCTTTAATGGTGAAATTTGAGGCCCCAGAAAGCTTATGAAAAGCTAATATTGAAGTGCGTGTGTGGGGTTGTCTCCTTGATGATCTTGATTTTCTCAGGGGTCCTCAGGAAGTCCTCTGAATCCTCCCGAGTTTAAAAATATGGCGTCATACAGCCAGTTACAATGAGCGGTTGGCAAGCAGAAGGTTGTTGAAGCTTTGTAGACTTGAACGGGAATGGGAGGGGGATCGCAAAATGAAAGGCGCAAGGAGTGGGTGTCTCGGTTCCAGAGGGGGTTGTATGTCCAGTGGGGGGCCAGGCAGCTTCAGTGTACAGATGGAACTTTCCTGGGATCCAGTCATGATGAACCAAATTTTTTAAAATTTTTTCGGTACTGGGGATTGAACCCAGGGGCATTCTACTTCCGAGCTACACCACTGGCCCAATTTTTTATTCTTTATTTTGAAGCAGGGTCTCACTAAATTGCGCAGGGCCTCATTAAGTAGCTGAGGCTGGCCGCGAACCCGGATCCTCGGGTCTCAGCCTCCAAGTACTGGGATTACAAGCGTGCGCCACCACGTCCAGCTCCACATTTTATTTATTTATTTATTTATTTATTTATTTATTTATTTATTTTTCAGTACTGGGGATTGAACCCAGGGGCATTCTACCTCTAAGCTACACCCCCAGCCCTATTTTTCATTCTTTATTTTGAAATAGGGTCTCACTGAGTTGCAGAGGGCCTCACTAAGTAGCCGAGGCTGGCCGCAAAACTGCGATCCTCCTGTCTCAGCCTCCCAAGTACTGGGATTACAAGCGTGTGCCACCACGCCTGGCTCCATGTTTGTTTTTGATGCAATATTTTCTTGCTCCTTCTTGACATTGCTGTTTTGTTTTGGGGGTAGGAGGTAGGCTGTATCTGGCTCTCTTTCTCCTTCACCCACCCATCTTCACCCCTGACCCTTTTTTGTGTGTGTGGTACTGGGGATTGAACCTAGGGGCATTCTACCTTTAGGCTACACCCTCAGCCCTTTTTTACTTTTATTTTTTGAAACAGGGTCTCACTAGGTTGCTGAGAGTCTCGCTATGTTGTTGAGGCTGGCATCGAACCTGTAATCCTCCTGTCTCAGTCTCCCGAGTACTGAGATTTCAGACGTGCGCCACCGTGCCTGGCCCCTGACCCTCATCCTCATCTCAATTCTTCTCCTCACTTGTCTCAGCTTTCCCAAGTGCCTCTCTAGTGAGGTTCTCCCAAATGTTGTGAGTCAGACTTCCTGGGGTCCAGCGCAGGGTCTTTGGGCATCTTGCTTGGGACCCTGCAGTGCACGCCTGATGGGCTGCATTCTTGCTCCATGGGATGTCCTTTGAGCGCCTTTGTGAGCGGTTTGTGGTTTACCAGCACCTCTTAGATGTCCACTAATGCTCTAGAGACAACACATTTGCACCAAGGATCTGCCATCTCTCCTCCTAGGTATGTTCCCACTCATCGCCATCTTGCACCCTTCCTGGGTGACTGAGCCGCATAAACCACGTCAACTCAGGCTGGGTGTGAGCAATTAGGAGAGAGAAGGGAGATGGGGGTAGGGACCAGGGTGTCTACTCCTGACCCTTCCTGAGTGGTGGCCTCAGCCACACTGCACTCCTCCAAGCCAGCTCTGCTCAAGTGGCCTTCTCTCCTTCTGGGTCCTGAAAACATTCCCTGTCCTCATCCCTGCAGGCCTGGGGTGTTAACGCCCCCTCCACTGTGGCTGATCCTGCTCCCACCCTGGCGATGCTGCGCCTGTAAGAGCTGCATCTGCATTCTCTGCCTGTGTCAGAAGTGTAGATGAGTCTGTAATCCCAGTACTTGGGAGTCTGAGACGGGAGGATCACAGGTTCAAAGCCAGCCTCAGCAACTTGGTGAGCCCCTCAGCAACTTAGCAAGATCCTGTTTCAAGATAAAAAATAATAAGACTAAAAAGGGCTGGGAGTGTAGCTCAGAGGTAGAATGCTCCTGGGTTCAATCCCCAGTACAAAAAGGATAGATGCTAAGAGCCCTTCTGAACTAGAAGTCAGGGCTGGGGCCCAGCAGTCTGCATTTTAACCAGTCCTCTGGGTCTGGGCGATTCTGAAACATGCTCAAGTTTAAGGATTACTACACTGTAACTCTCCAGTGTATAGTTAGTAACAAACCTCAAATTATGCTAAACTGGGTGTTTTCTCTATTTCTTGTTGTAATCCTGACTAATATAATAATAATGATGATGATGATTATGGAATTCAGATCCCCTTGCACAAAAGTGACCTCTGTGTAGAGTCTCCACCTCCATGAATGGGGTGCCTTCTGGCACTTGGTCTAACACAGTGGTCCCCCCTTATCCAAGGGGGGTGTGCTCCAAGATCCCTAGTGGATCCTGATATCACACAGACTTCCAAACCCTATACACTGTATGATTTTTTCCTATACATACATACCTATGATAAAGTTTAATTTATCAATTAGGCACAGTTAGAGACCAACAACAATTTACTGCAGATCTTAGCAACCTCAAAAAATGATTCTTTTCTTTGCTGATCAAGTCAAGAACCTTTTCCTTTTCACTTAAAGGAAGCGCTTTACTTATTGGTGTACCTGAAATTACCAGCCTCGCTACTCCTACACTTTGGAGCCACGACTAAGTTAAATATGGGTTAGTGGAACACAAGCAAGGTGATACTGTGACAGTTGATTTGCTAACGAAGATGGCTACTAAGTGACTAGCGGGGAGGTAGCCTATACAACACGGATACTCTGGACGAAGGGATGATTCACACCCCAAGCGAGATGAAGCAGGATGGCTGGAGATTTCATTACACTACTCAGAATGGTACGCAATTTAAAATATCTTAATTCTTTATTTCTGGAATTTCCTATTTAATATCTTCAGACCCAAGTTGACAGTGGGTAACTGAAACCACAGCACAGGAAATCATGCATGAGGGGGACTATGGTGTATCTTTTTACTCTCCGCACCTACCGGTCTTTCTAGGACATTGCAGGTACTCATTAAAATTCATTTTTTTCATAGTTTTCTACTTTTTCCAACATGCCATCCATCTACTTATCCCTATATCCACCCAGGCATTGCCATATAGGCACCGGGGCTATAAAGCCAGATACAATATGGTGATAGATCTCTTGGGTCTCATAAATTGATGGGTGAGATGTTAGTTCTCTAAGCATCTTCTTAATGGGGGATCATAATGCTAGCCACTCCATGGGGTTTGGGGTTGATGAAATGGGGCAGCACATACAGAGCCTGACACTGAAACAATATTCCATCAATGTTAGTGTTCTGAAACACAGTAGGTAAATTATGATATTACTTGGGGGAGGCTCAGAGATAAAAAACTGAGGTTTGTGCATACTGTTGCACATCCTGGGTACAGACATCTCACGAGTGAAGCGCACCATTAACGTACTTTGTAAACTGCTTGAACTTTCATAAGTACATGGTGTTTATTGTTCCTGGTCCAGCTATTATTCTTCTTGGCCTCCCATGACAGCTCTTCCTGGTTTCTTTTTCTTTCTTTCTTTCTTTTTTTCTCTTTCTTTCTTTCTTTCTTTCTTTCTTTCTTTCTTTCTTTCTTCTTTCTTTCATCTATCTATCTATCTATCTATCTATCATCTATCTATCTATCTATCTATCATCTATCTCTCTTGGTATTGGGGATTGAACCCAGAGGCTACATCCCTAGCCCTTTGTACTTTATTTTCTTTTGAAACAGGGTCTTGCTAGGTTTCTGAGAGTCTCACTATGTTGCCGAGGCTGGCCTTGAACCTGTGATCCTCCTATCTCAGCCTCCTAAGTACTGGGATTACAGCCATTCACCACTACTCTTAAATTTCATTTTGACCTGCTTTTATTCCCATGAGAAAGTCAGCACAAAGGAACGGCCTCATGATTTTACTGAGGGTCGAGACACTCTCGATATTGTTGCATTTATTTCCCCCCTTTAAAATGAACATGATTTGTCTTGTTTTTTTACTGGTGAGAAACATTCATTGTTTTGAAAAATCAAGGGACGGAGGAACAAGGAACGAAATACATGCCAGTGGAAATAAATCCTTCATAGATGCCACTTTAATGTTTCAGATATATTGTTATACGTTTTCTGAAGCTTTCTTTAGCCTTTCGATTTGACAAGAATGGGGTCATTCTATACAGCCAACCCACTTTCTAAACAGAACCCATCCGCACTAGCTCTGGGAAAATGTGCTCGGGAGATGCTTGCAGTCTCCTGTACGACCACCAGATGGCGCTGCTTCTGAATGTATCAGCATCCCTGCTCCCCGGTGCAGGCGGCGGAAATCCAGGGTCCATGTCCCAGGCCCCGGGTGTCGGTCTTTCCCATCACTATGGTCCAGGGCTGAAGAAGGATTGATTTTGCCTCCAGTGACACCTGCGGAGGGTAAAAGTCACACCCACATCATGACATGGAAGGAATCTCCTTGCTCTTGGGCTGAGCAAGTTTTGACCTTTAGGACAGTTAAGTATGTGCTGGTCTGCTGCCCCCAACTACCACCCTGTCCCTGAATTAGAATGTGATATTCCTGCAGGAGGAGGAGACAGAGTCCCCCAACCCATGGCTTTGTGCATATGGAGATGCTCAATGTCTGTTGTGTATAAGTCTCAGTAGAAGGTGGCTTGGAATAGGAAAGAAAGGAAAGGAAGGAAGGAAGGAAGGAAGGAAGGAAGGAAGGGAGAAGGAAAAGAGAAAGGAAAGACAGAAAGAGAAAAGAAAGAAAGAGAAAGGAAAGAAAGAGGAAAGAAAGAAAGGAAGGAAGAAAGAAAGGAGAAAGGAAAGAAAGAGAAAGGAAAGAAAGAAAAAGAAAGAGAAAGGAAAGAAAGAAAGAAAGAAGAAAGAAACAACCTTTAAAAAGTGAAAAAAGTATTTAAAAGGTGGCTTGGAAGATGAAAGAAAGAAAGAAAGAAGAAAGAAACAATCTTTTAAAAGTGAAAATAAGTATTTAAAAGAATCTTGAACAGAAAAGCCAAATTTTAGGTTCAGAATTGGTATTGTCCTTAGCCAGGTTTGGTGGCGCATACCTGTAATCCCAGCACTTGGGAGGCTGGGAAAGGAGGATTGCAGGTCTGAGACCAGCCTCAGCAACTTAGCAAGACCTTGCTTCAAAACAAACAAACAAAAAAATTAAAAAAAAACTGGGGGTGTAGCTTGGAGGTAGAATGCCTCTGGGTTCAATCTCCAGTAGCCAAAAAAAAAAAAAAAAGAAAGAAAGAGAGAGAGAGAATAAAACAAAAAAGAAATGGTAATAACCTGGATATGCCATTGACGTTTCTGGGGTCAGATGAACTTATGGGTACCAGGAGGGATTGGGTCAGAAGGATTGTATCTCTAGGCTTCTTTTTAGCCTGACTTGTTTGGATAAAAAAATCTCTTCACTTTTCTTTTTTCTTTTAGTGGGGAAGGGAGTCAAATCGTACTGAGCAACGAGCCACTCTGGGGCCTGCCAGGCTCTGGGGACTGCAGATGCAGCGGCGTCCAGAGCAGGCCAGGGCCTGGGCCTGGCTGTGCTCAGCAATCTGCCCTTCGTGCAGGGCCGTCAGCACAGCTGCCCCGCATGGCCCATACATCATTATTAGATTCCCTTCATCGTGCTAATTGACACAGGATGAAAAATATCCAGCAGAGGCTGCAGCAAATGCTTTTGCATGCAGCCAGAGCGGTGGCAAGCTCTGTAAAAGTTAACTGAGATTGAAAACGGGCCACGGGTACCTTGTAGGGGGAGCGTTTCCTGTTACTGGGAACCTCATCCGACTCGAAGTGTGAGTAGAGGGGATGGAGATGGAGGGTGGCAGGGTGGCAAAGATGGCCCTGATTCGTCCCTTTCCCCGCCCCTTGGCCATCACAAGGTAACTTGGCAATTCCTGCTCTCAAGACCTGGTGTCTCGTCCCTTCCCCTCAGATGTGGGCTGGCCTTGAATCGGAGCTGAAGGTCCCGGTCCCTGGAGAACCAGGGCAGGACTAATACCGACTGAGAGGAGGGAGGAGGGAGCAGCTTTTGTCACCTCCCAACTACAGTGCCGATCACTGTCACTTCTCGCTTCAGAGTCTGTTGGGGTGTGGGGGTGCACGCTTGTAATCCCAGTACTTGGGAGGGTGAGACAGGAGGATCGCAGGTTCGCGGCCAGCCTCAGCTACTTAGTGAGGCCCTCTGCAACTTAGCGAGACCCTATTTCAAAATAAGAAATAAAATCAGGCTGCAAGTATAGCTTAGAGGTAGAATGCCCCAGGGTTCAATCCCCAGTACCACAAAAAAAAGAGAAGTATTTTCTCATGAGGTAGGGGTTACTCCCCAGGGCCCATGGGCAATATTTGGAGACGTCTGTGGTTGTCACGATGGGGTGTGCGTTGGGGATGTTGGCATCCAGCAGGCAGAGGCAAAGATGCTTCTAAAAAATCCTGCCATGCGCCAGGCAGCCCCCTCTTCTTCCCAACACAGAGTGATCCTGTCCAAAATGTCAACAGTCCTGAGACACAAAACCATCTTCTAACACAACGCGTGTCTTTGGAAAAGTAACGGAACCTCTGTGGGTCATTGTCTTGTTAAGCCGTAGTACTACCTTGACATGGTGTGACAGATTGCTGGCAAAGATGGCCCTGATTTGTCCCTTCCCTGCCCCTTGGCCACTGCAAGGTAACTTGGCAATTCCTGCTATCAAGACCTGGTGACTCTTATCTTCCCCTTAGATTCGGGCTGGCCTTGAATCAGAGCTGGCTCTGTGAAGTGCGACAGAACGTCCCAGAAGCTCCAAGCCGAGACCCTGAAGGCTTCGTGCAATTCTGCCATTCCCTCCAGAGCCCGGCTCTGCCATGTGAACAGGACTGGCTCATCTGCTAGAGGATGAGACGCCGCATACGAGAAGCTGAGCTACCCTGACCCACAGGCAGCCAGGCCCTGAACATGCGGGAGAGAGTCCATCCTAGAGCAAAACCATCTCCTGACCCACCGCTGACCCTGGGCCGCGGGCCCAGCTGAGACAGAAGCACCCACAGTCCCATGGGCAACAGTAGATCCTTCCTGTTTTAACCCACCCCGTTCCAAGGCGGTGCACTATGTAGCCACAGATAGCGAATCCACGCTGGGCTTGCAATTAGAACCCAATTAATGGTGAATTCTGAGAGGAACAGGGAACTTCTCGAGATGTGCTTCCTTTCTTAATAGCTGGCATTTTGTTATGTTGGAGAGCTTTACATGGCTCAAGATGTGCACAGCGGCACCCTTGGATACTCAGTTAATGGAGCTGGGCAAGATCTATCTGGAGACAGGTTTTCTTAAGGTCAATTTTATCCACTGGCATCAGGGCTAGCCACAGAAGCAACTCTGACTTAAACAATAGCTAAAGGGCATTTCTTCATTTTGTTTTGTACTGGGGGTGGAACCTAGAGACATTCTACCTCCAAGCTACACCCCCAGCCCTTTTTATTTTTTATTTTGAAACAGAGTCTCAGTACATTGTTGAGAGTCTCACTAAATTGCCGAGGCTGGCTTTGAACCTGCGATCCTCCTGTCTCAGCCTCCCAAATGCTGGATTACAGGTGTGTACCACTATGCCTGGCTTTTTTTCTTTTAATTTTCTTGAATCATTCAATTAGAATCTTATATTGAAGCCCAGCTTGTGCAGAGATAAATGTGGAGGATTTCTCATAGAAGCAATTGTGGGGCTGGAGGAGGTAGAGGGGAGAGGCAAGAACCCAGCCACACTTTGATCCCCCTCATGGCTCGAGAGATGACTCTGGGATGTGCCCAGCCCTGGGGTCCACTTTGTGAAGACCACGGGTCCACTGGCTGCAGAGGCCTCTGCAAGCTCCCAGCACAATTCTCCATGTGTAGATTTGGAGTCTGGCTTTCTTTGGCGCTGAGGGACAAATGGTAAATGTTGTGAGAGAGCCACAGAGACAGAAGATGCTGGATCAAGTTCTTGAAATATTGGAAAAGGAGATAATTGTGCATTTTCAACAAAGATGAGCGTGTGCCCCAGGGAGGCAGCTCAGCACAGAGTTTAAGAGTCTGGGATGTGAAAGAGGAACAATGTTGGGTTTGAGACCTCTCTGTTTCGCCACATGTCTGCGGGAGAGTCCCTGCCAGGCTCTGAGCCTCGATTTCCTCCTCTGCAGAATGGAGCAGCAGCAGCATCTACTTGCTAGCAGGGTGTTTCGGTCAGCATTCTTGAAACTATAATCTAAAAGATCAACCATGTAACTTAGAGGAAAGAAAATTTATTTTCTTAGAGTTTCGGGTTCAGTCCATGTGAGGCCGGGAACCGCGGATCTCAGGGCATGGCGGCAGGAAGTGGAGAGAGGGAGAGAACATGGGCTGTGCTCCTCACACCATGGAGGTCGGAAGCAAGACAGCAGGGGGAGGAGGAACTATATATAATCCCCAACGCCGCACCCCCAGGGACCCACCCCTCCAGCCACCACCCAGATAAACCCATTACTGCTGGGATTACAACTCTCAAGACTCAATGATATCCACTCCAAACACCAATTTATGAGATCTTTAAGGGACCACTCCATATCTAACTGTAACACAGGGCCAGGAGCATGGCATGTAGTAACCACTGTGTGGTGTTGGGCAAGCACGCGGCGTGCATGGGGTATTGGAGAGGGGTGAGCTCTTGGTCCTGTTAATGTTCTCTTTGTCACTTGGAGGCTGACAGCCGGGATCCGCACTGTGCAGTTTCTGCTCTCTTCTCCTCCCCTGGAGATGCATTAAAGGAGGAGGTGCCCCCATCCTGGGAGGTTGCCCCATGTTCTATTCTGCAAGGCGATGGATCCCGGTCCTCGGATTCCAGAGGGCTATTTGCTTCTCCTGTTGTCCCCTGGCAATAACACCGAGAGAGGAATTAACGCAGTAAGGGCTGAGCGGGCCTCGATGGGAGAACGGAGCATGTGATGGTGATATATAAAGCCAGGAGCACTAAGTGGGCAAAGCTGGTGCCACAGGAGTGAGTAAAACCAAGATAAATGCGTCCCTGGAGAGCTGTAACACATAACTCATCCGCGGGAGCGGCAGGGGGCTGCGGTCCCTGGGAAGACGGTCTGTTCCCCTGCGGAGTGCCGCCTCTGCCCAGCATCTGTGATTCCTTAATTCCAGCGCCCGTGGCGTCCAGTGGCCACTACCAGCCGCTGGGGCCTCTGCTAGTTGGAGCCGACTTTCTGCGGGAACCTGAGCGCCCCATGTAGGGGGACAGCAGAGATCTGAGGCACTAGAGAATGGAGAAGAGACCGGATGGACACCCCGAAGGCCTAGCTTCTAGTTTGCCTCCATCCTCTCTGAGCTGTGAGACTTAGATTAAGTTGCTTTGCCTCTCTGAACCCCAATTTCTTCATGTGGAAGTGAGGGGTAGATGTGTCCACTGTCCAATGGGTACAATGCTACAATTAGATTGAAGAAACCTGGTGTGATGGCACGCACCTGTAATCCCAGTACTTGGGAGGCTGAGATAGGAGGATTGCAGGTTCGAGGACAGCCTCAGCAACCTAGTGACACCCTTTTTCAAAACAAAAATAAAAAGGGCTGGGGGTGTAGCTCAGAAGTAGAATGCCCCTGGGTTCAATCCCTAGTACCAAACCAAACCAAAAAATTAGTTTGGAGAAATAAGTTTTGATGTTCTATCTCACAGTAGGGGAACCATAATTAACAAGCATGTATTTCAAAATAGAAGAATGAATGGTGTCACCACAAAGAAATGGAGGATGTTTGAGGTGACGGATATACTAATTATGCTGATTATTGCAAAACATAGACATGCATCCACGAAGCACACTGTACTCAATCAGTAGATAAAAGTATGTGTCAGCTTGAAAAAAGAAAAGAAAGAAGGAAGGAAAAAAGAAGGACCTACTGTTGAGGAAATGCAGAAGAGCCACTCAGCAGGGTGACCTCACAGAGGTGTGTTTTTTTAAACATTCTACTTCAAGTTGTGGTTCTCAATGTGGGGTCCCTGGAGGAACAGCATCGACATCACCTAGAAATTGCAATTCTTGGTCCACACTTGAGACCTACAGCATCCAAAACTCGGGCAGCTCCCGGCGATCTGCTTTTCAACAAGCTTCCTGGTGTATGTTGATGTTTGAGAGTGAATCCTTTGTAGAAAAATGGCTCCAACTTGTATTCTCCAACGCAGCATCATAGCTACTAACCCATGAATTAGGGTGGGAGGGACGCAGTGTCCCTGGAAGCGTCCCCTGCAGCTGTGCGTGCCCCTTCCACCCAGGCCCAGCTGGCTCTCCTCCCTTCCACAGGCCTCGCTTTTCCCCCTTTCCCTCGCCCAGACACTGGAAATACTTCCAGTGTGGGAAAATTCTGAGTGGCCAGAATTTTCTCTGCCCAGTAATCTAGGTGCCCTGCCGTTTGTGCCCCGATTTCCTTTAGATGTGGGCTTGCCAAGCTCAAAAGCCCAAGTTTTGAAACTCACCATTTTGAGACTTTTGAAATCAAAAGACTTTTTCCCCCTGTTCTGCAACCCCTTCCTGAAATGAATAAACACTGGAAAATCTCATTGTCACAAGGCAGGAAGAAAATAGTAACATAGGAAGTTTGTGGAGGAGAGCGCATGGGCAAGATCTCAAAGGTAATGATGTCTTGCCACATCAACTTGTAAGATAGAGGGAGGAACTGGCTGTCACACTGAGCATCCCTGGACAACCTCCCCTTCATTTACGAAACTCCTCATGCGCCATTTTGCTGGGAGGCCTGGGTTCCAGGAGAGAATGCCACGTACGTGCAACCTCCCCACGTGCCAGTCTAAGAGCTCTCCTTGAGCCGGGGTCTCTCCCCGCGGACCTTGCCCACTGTCGCTAGCTGGAGCTCTCTGTTTCCACTTTTCAGGGTGCCAGCTTCGTCTTCAATGAGAACTACAAGGAGAAACTGTTCTATGTCTATTTTAAAACCTTATCCTGCTGGTTTCGATGTGGTTTTTAGTAGTTGGTTCTGAGAAGCGTGGGTTTTGCAGTTGCACACTTTGCGGTGTGCTCTCGCTGTTGTGTGTCTGGGTACGAGGGGGTTTTAGAGACTTTGCAACAAGCCAGCTTTGGTCTAATTAGAAATGGAGAGAAGACGGAGGGAGGCCATTCCTAGAAGCCTAACACTCCACGTTCCACGGAACAGGAGAAGGAGCGGGTGAATATTTAAATTTTACATTTGCATGATGCATTAATGTTTATAAATTGCTTTATTACACATTAATCACCGAGATGGATATACTTTTTTTTTGTACTGGAGACTGAACCCAGGGGCATTCTATCTCTGAGCTACACCCCTAGCCCTTTTGCTGAGGATCTCTTTAAATTGCTGAGGCTAGCCTCGAACCAGCAATCCTCCTGTCTCAGCCTCCCAAATACTGGGATTACGGGTGTGTGCCTCTCTGCCTGGCTACCGAGATGGATTTTTTTTTTTTTTTGCGGTACCGGGGATTGAACCCAGGGGCGTTTTACCTCTGAGCTACACCCTGGCCCTATTTTTTATACTTTTTTTTTTTGAGGTACCGGGGATTGAACCCAGGGGCATTCTATCTCCGCGCTACACCCCCGGCCCGATTTTTTATCCTTTATTTTGAAACCGGGTTTCACGAAGTTGCGGAGGGCCTCACTAAGTAGCTGAGGCTGGCCGCGAACCCGGATCCTCCGGTCTCAGCCTTCCAAGTACTGGGATTACAAGCGTGGGCCACTCCGCCCGGCCCCAGATGGAATTTCAAAGGCAACTATTATGAGTGGATTGGATAGAGAAGGACTGACAATGCTTAAGGACTAGTCAGAAAGTTAACAATTAGTATTAGAGTGCATTTGTTTGGATCACGTTTCCCATTGCATATAATCCTTAATTAAGAATGCTCATTAAGGATTATATTTAACTTTCTGAAAGAATGTTGTTATTATTTTATACAGAAAACCACACTGGAGAGGAATATCCTTAGGAATGGTGATCAGTGGTAACCCTTGCTAATACTGCTTTCTAACTACTCTAAAGGAGAAACGTTCCAGAAGGTTTCCTTCTAGTGAGGCTAAAGCTGAGGCCAGGCCACGTGGCTCCAGCCAGAGCTGCACGCGCGATGACGTCACTGGGCGGGTTTCTCCGTAGCCACGCCCAGCCACGTGACTTCTAGCCCCTGCACCAACTTGCTCCTCTTTCTGGGAGAGAACTGGTGGCGACTCCCTCACTCCTGGCTTGCGCTCTTACCAGCAGGAAGAAGATGAGAGCAACAGGAGGGGACAGCCGGGGTCCCACGTGGCTCTTGCTGGACCTCAGAAATGCCAAGGCTGTCCCCAAACTGACTTTAGTCCTTCAGGCCACGTCCCATTAATCCATTGGAGGCACGTGCTCCTGCTTCCCGGACACACCCGGCGGCCCTGCTCAGCGCTGGCTGGCAATCCTGAGAGGAATTAAGGGCAGAGCTCGGCCCTCATCCTCCGTGCCCTGCTGGAATGCACCAGCCCAGACATCAAATCGTTGGTTGCATCTCGCTCATCAGTTAAGGAGCCGCTTGAGGCCATCGTGGAAGGGTAATCGGAATTCAGGGCTGTAGGAGCTTTGCCTCAATCGCTCTATAGCACGAAGGCCCAGATAGCGGGGTGCATCCTGCTAGTACCCTTTCTTGGCTTGGCTTGGTGCTGCTGGATCCGCCAGTCCATCTCCCAGGACTTTGCAGGGGATCCAGATTAATAGAGATAGAAGATGAGGAGGACATAGATGGGATGCGGTGCCTTAGAACAGTCAGCACTCCGTAGCATGGGTTCCCCTGCCATGGATCTCACCAGCCACAGAGGGAAATTACTAGAGAAATATTACATCTGTACTGAACATGTACAGTCTTTTTTCTCGTCATTATTTCTGAAACAATACTCTCTAATAACCATGTGGATAGCATTTATATTACCTTAGGTTTTTCTAAGTAATCTAGAGATGGTTTAAAGTACACGGAGGAATGTGCTTAGTTTATATGCAAATATTACAGCATTTTATTTATTTTCTACTTTTATTGGTGCAAGGTAATTATACATCATAATGAGATTCAAAGTGATATTGAACATACATGCACACAATCACTCGGTGTTTTACCTCCATCTACCCGCCCTCCTTCCTCTTCCTCCCTCCCCATACATGTTGGTGAGTTTGATAATGAAACCTTTTTCTTTTTTTTCCTTTTGGTACTAGAGATTGAACCCAGAGGCATTCTACCTCCAAGCGACACCCCCCAGCCCTTTATTAAATTTTTTTTGGAAACAGGGTCTCATTTGGTTGCTTAGAGTTTTGCTACATTGCTGAGGCTGTCCTTGAACTTGAGATCCTCCTGTCTCAGCCTCCCAAGTACTGGGATTATAGGTGTGTGCCACTATGCTCAGTGGTAGTGAAACCTTGTGTGGACCTTAGCCTTATTGGAATGGATCCTTCCTCAATCCTCTTTCCCCCCAGTCCTCTTCCACTATTCCACTGGCCTCTCTCCTCATTTAACTGAAGTCTTTTTAGTTTCCTATCTTCTCTCCAGTTTCCATATATGAGGGAAAACATATGACTCTTCACTTTCTGAGACTGACTGATCTCAGCATAATATTCTCTAGTTCCATCCATTGTCCTGCAAATAACATAATTTTGTTCATCTTTATGGCTGAGTAAAATTCCATTGTGTGTATATACTACAGTTTTGTTATCCATTTATCTGTTGAAGGATACCTAGGCTGGTTCCATAATTTGGCTACTGTGAGTTGTGCTGCTGTGTAAACATGGGTATGCACGTATTGCTGTAGTATTCTAACTTCAATTCCTTTGGAAAGGTACAGAGGAGTGGTATGGCTGGTGTAATGGTTTGGATTTGGAATATTCCTGGGACCTCACCGCAAGTAGGCAGCCATGTTGGAGGCGGGGCTTGGTTCCCAGGAGGGGTCCCTGGGGGCGTGGCCTTGGCGATTATATAAAGGCCCTCCTCCCCCTTGCTCTCTATCTTGTTTCCAGCCTCTGTGATGTGAGAGTAGAGTCCTTGCTCTCGCCTCCTGTCACCATGCTCTGAACTTTACAGATGTAACCGGCCTAAATGGACTGAACCCCTGAACTCCAGAACTGTGAGTAAGCTCCAAACTGTGAGCAAATTAATCTTTCTTCCTCTGAGTTGTGGTGGTCAGGTGCCTTGGATTACCGCCGTGAGAATGCTCACTGAGACAGCTGGGTCATATGGTGGTCGATAAGGGACTCGAGCATTCTCAGATTTTAGTATCCAATGGGGTTCTGGAACCAGTCCCCCACGGATACTGAGGGTGGACGGCGCTGTCGAGGACTGGGCTGTGCTGGAACCTTCCTGAGCAATGCTTTCCTGCCTTATACCCACAGAGATGGGTTTTGTAACAGAGTGTGGGAGAAACAGCAGTGGACTAGGAGTCAGGAGGTCTGCTCTGCTATTTCCACCCACCTAATTCTTAGAACCCAAATCAGCTGGGCAAAACCCCAGCTGTTGGGGGGGCAACCATGTTTGTACTGCCTCCTCTTCCCCCTTTGTGTTTCCTGGGTAGCATCTCCTTTGCCCTCCCGGCTCATGAGTATCAGAACTTGTTAGTAGCAAGAAATAGAAAACCTGCTCAAGCAAAATAAATGAATAAATAAATAAATAAATAAATAAATAAAATAATTTTTATTTTTATTTTGTGGTACTGGGGATTGAACCCAGAGGCATTCTACCTCCGAGCTACACCCCCCAGTCCTATTTTTTATTCTTTATTTTGAAACAGGGCCTCACTAAGTAGCTGAGGCTGGCTGCGGAACCAGATTCTCCTGTCTCAGCCTCCCAAGTACTGGGGTTACAAGCGTGCGCCACCACGCCCGGCTAATTAATTTAAAAAGCCATTTGCTGGTTTCTGCCACTGATCTTGTTTTAAGCACTGCTGGATGTAGGGTCTCTGTAAGTTCGTCAGGACCCAGTTTCTTGCCATCTTTCAGTTCTGCTTTCCTCTGTGTTGATTCCATTTGCAGCAGAGTCTGACCTCTTGATGGCAAAATAGCTGCCAGGAATGCTCAGCTTACATCCTCCAAGTTGCAAGGATTAAGAATGGATTTAGAATGTTCTTGGGACCTCACAGGGAGTAGGCAGCCATATTAGAGGCGGGGCTTGGTTGTAGGCAGCCATGTTGGAGGTGGGGCTTGGTTGCAGGCAGCCATGTTGGGGGTGGGGCTTGGTTGCAGGCAGCCATGTTGGAGGTGGGGCTTGGTTGCAGGCAGCCATGTTGGGGGTGGGGCTTGGTTGCAGGCAGCCATGTTGGAGGTGGGGCTTGGTTGCAGGAGGGGGGTACTGAGTGAGTGTAGTGAGTGTGCTTGCCTCAGCCATCTCAGCAGGGCTATGTGATGCTCCTGCATCGGGACTCGGTCAAAGTGTCCCCTTGCTGCAGTTCTGTGAGAGAGGAAGTCCTGCTTGAGTCACCTGGGCTAAAGGTAGAGGACATTCTGCTTGCCTATGAGAAGTGGGGGCTGTCGCAGGAAGAGGGAGCGGATGGATTCTGGCCACACAGCACCAGGACTCGCTTTGCTGCCCCTTCCCAAGCATGGCTGGAGGGCCTCTCGGAAGCAAGGGGTTCACCAGCACTGGTACAAGGACCAGTGAGAGGAATGTTGCACAGACCTAAAGTGAGCTGGCATTTGTAAGAAGTTTTTATTGTTTCTACGTAAGAGTGGATTCAGAGTTCTTTCTAGTACTTTTCAGTAATGAGTGATGAGCACTTACTATCCTATTGTCTCTACTTTTGTAAAACTTTGGAAATTTTCAGAACAAAAAAGGTATCCTCCAATAGTGCCGATTTCCCTCTGTAGTTTTCCACAACACTTTCGTGTCTGGCCGCGGGAGGTGAGGGAAGGAGTGCTTGGGCTGCCTGCTGGGTCAGAGGATGATTCTGGTCTACAGGGGACAGCTCCATCCAGTCTTGGGGGGTGAGGGAAGAGATGACAGCAGGTGCGCGTACGCTTTCAATACATGTAGAAAGGCATTTGTAAACTGTAAAGCACCATTAAATACTGTAATGGTGCGGTGGCAGAATGTGTTTGCAATATGAAGATATTTTCCCCTCTCCGCTTTCTTTCCGGTTCCTGTGGCCTTTGCTTCTTCTGTCAGGAGGGAAAGTATGACCGCAGAAAGAAAAGCAAACGAATCTGCTCTTGGCTTTTGAATTTCAAAATGCCTTCAGAGTGGGGGAAGGGAGAGCCCGAGTTCTAGGCCGGACGCTGTCTAAAAAGGAAAGAGCTGGGGAAAGAGGTTCCCATGGTGCGTGAACAGTGACCAGAGGTGCCCCCGGCCCTGAACCATTATGCAGCTGTTAAAATGGATGCATTATGTCTATAGCAGCTCGTTTAGAGGGTTCCACGTGTGTTCTGGCTTATGGCACCAGCAAGATGTACAGAAATGCATGCCACAGAATCTCCTTGCATAGGACAAACAGTGACCACCCCCATTATTAGTTTCATATTTGCATACATTTATATGAGCACGGGATAAAGTATGGAAAGATACACCTTGCTTTCTTTTTTTTTTTTTTGTGGTACTGGGATTGAACCCAGGAGCATTCTACCTCCGAGCTACACCCCCAGCCCTATTTTTTTATTTTTTATTTTGAAACAGGGTCTCACTAAGTTGCAGAGGGCCTCACTAAGTAGCTAAGGTTGGTCGCGAACCTGCAATCCTCCTGTCTCAGCCTCCCAAGTACTGGGATTACAAGTGTGTGCCACCATGCCCAACTACACTTTGCTTTCTAACATTGTTCATCTGGGGAGACAAAAGACCCTGAAAGGTAAGAAAGTTAAAACAAAAGCCAGGCGTGGTGGCGCATGCTTGTAATCTCAGTACTTGGGAGGCTGAGACAGGAGGATCCAGGTTCACAGCCAGCCTCAGCTATTTAGTGAGGCCCTCCGCAACTTAGTGAGACCCTGTTTCAAGATAAAAAATAAAAAGTAGGGCTGGGGGTGTAGCTCAGAGTACCGCAAAAAAAAAAAGAAAGTTAAAACAAAGTACGCACAGTAAAAATAATTTATGATAATTCCATTTATGTGACATTGCATACATATAGATGAATGTATAATTTGTGTATGCATATGTTACAAATATACATATTATACATACATACCCCCAGATATATGAAAACATTTCCACTAACTCAAACAATATAGATATGTATAAGAAAACTCCGATAAATAATGCTAACATTTTGGTTATTGCGTTTCCTTATTCTTTTTTGGTTTTGTTTTGGTGTTGGGGATTGAAAGCAGGGGCATTCTACCTCTGAGCTACACTCCCAGCCTGGTTTTTGTTGTTGTTGTTTTGAAACAGGGTCTCAGTAAATTGCTTAGGGTCTTGCTATGTTCCTGAGGCTGGCCTCGAACCGCTGAGCCTCCTGTCTCAACCTCCCAAGTACTGGGATTACAGGGGTGCTCCACCACACCCATCTTGAGTTTCCTTTTTCTTACCCAAATTGTTCAAATTATTTTCCCAAGGCTCACACATTTCCCCACTTTTAAGCAGGCACTAACAGAACCCATGTGATAATAACACATGTAAGTTTACTGACACACAGTAGGTACCTGACAAATAGTATAAGGAGAAACAACATAATTCTCAAAATCCAATAAAGTTCTTGTCATTGTGAAGGCAAAAAAGAACTGTGCTCGGGGAGGGGGTGTTTCCCAGTGGTTAGCGCTTGCCTGTGTGCACAAGGCCCTGGGTTCCATCCCCAGTACTGCAACAACAACAATAACAACAACAACAACAACAACAAAAACAAACTAGAAACAAGAACACCTATGTTAGCCGGGCGTGGTGGCACATGCTTGTAATCCCAGTACTTGGGAGGCTGAGACCTGAGGATCCGGGTTTGCGGTCAGCCCCAGCTACTTAGTGAGGCCCTCCGCAACTTAGTGAGACCCTGTTTCAAAATAAAGAATAAAAAAATAGGGCTTGGGGTGTAGCTCGGAGGTAGAATGGCCCTGGGTTCAATCCCTAGTACCACACACACACACAAAAAGAACACCTATGTTTGGAGAAACCAGAAGGCACTGAAAAGCATCTCACAGTCCTCCCATCAGAAAGAAAAGCGAATGCAGATTTGATTGGAGAGGTCTAAAAATGATACAGAAGAAAAGAGAGGTTTTCAACCTGTTGCTTTACAACCAGAGCTTGGTAGTCAAGGCAGCGGATGCATTGCCTGTGCTGAGAGCTTAGCACCAACCGTGAGCAGTCAGAAACGCACCAGCGGGGACTTCGGGCTGCTGCTCGGAGTTTGCAGGCCTTGGAAGCTGTAGAAGTTGGCCATGCTGCTGTCCTGAGGCCCCGGCGAAGCTCGGAGCCACTCTTCCAATGTTCCTCTGTCCATCCAGAGCACCGGAGAAGGGGCCCCGTGAACCATTTTAGCCCCAGGGCAGGTGGAGTACCCAGCATGGAACAGCTAACGGGACAGACAGTGATGGATGAATGCATGAATGAGGGGATGAGGGAATGGATCAAGAGATAAGACATAGATGAGCAACGGAGTTCAGAAGACGTCCCTGACACAGCCTTGAATTCCTCCTCCACACCAGGGTGGCTTCGCGTGGCGCTGTCCATCACTCTTACCCACTACTTCCCCAAAGATCCACCCAGTTACATGGCCTCTTGGCTTTGTCATGCAGACTGTAGGGTGGACGGGAGCTAAATGAACTGGCCTCGAACATTCTCTGAGCACCCACCCTATACGATGCACTAGCCGGGGACCATGGGAGATGGGGAATTCTGAACCCCCCCACTCTCGAGGAATTTGCAGACACACAGGCTAGCTATTAGACAGATGTAAAAATATCCCCTCCTAAAAAAGACGATATCTATACAGACAGATGCTGCAGGCAGGCAACCCTGCAGGGACTTGGGGGGAAATAGGGTTGGAGGAGAGGTCTCGGATGGCTCTGCAGAGGACGTCTGGCGGAAGAGCACAGTGGTCAAAGGA
Organism: Glis glis; assembly: GCA_004027185.1. Classification (NCBI taxonomy): domain Eukaryota; kingdom Metazoa; phylum Chordata; class Mammalia; order Rodentia; family Gliridae; genus Glis; species Glis glis. Next base: position 79,239 of record PVJS01000368.1, read on the forward strand.
CTGAGCTCTGAAACCACATCATCCCCCTGCCTTGAATTCCAGCTCCCACCAGCTGTTTGACCTTGGACAAAGTATTGCACTGGCCCATCTGAAAATGAAGACAGTATTAGTAATGACCTTCTGATGTTGTTGTGAGGGTTAAATGAGCTAATACATAGGAAATCTAAGAGCAGGGCTGGGCACATCTTAACGGTGATATGAGTGAGCTCGTGCCTTCATCCTCATTCTGCCCTGAAGAGAACCCAGGGAGGAGCCAGGGGACACGGGAAAGGGGGGGCCAAGGGCTCAGGCCACCTGCTGTGGATCCTGGCCCTGCCGTTCCCTACCTGTGTGACCTTGACACAGAGTCTCCCGAAGCTTGGATCCCTCACTTGTCTAATGGTAGTAGCAACACCAATTTCATTGAAAACATACATTAAGCATGCCATGATAAATAGTTATTATTAAAGAGAACCACAATAAAGAGCAGCCCAGAGGGAAGTGAATACATTAAGCGCGGTGACACATCTCTTCTTCCTCAGCCCTCGCTGCTGCTCCCAGATTCGTTCGGGGCCCGTCACCACCCGTTTGCATTTCTATTTTAATCCCCTTAAAGGTTTACAGTATTTTTCCCCCTGCATCTTTATATGCTATAATTTGGGTACTATTTTTACACGACGAGGCCATTTTTAACCGAGAACAGATTCAATTGTCTTTCAGCATATATCATTGTTTATCTTAATTAATGCTAAAATATTCTTGGGGGAAAAACACATCCCACAGAGTATTATGCAAGGAAACTTAGCATTCATTTTTGCCTCCTCCTTGTCTGGCATATCAATTTATAAAGGTTTCAGCATCCTGTTATTTCAATGACAAGAACGTGTGCTCTTGAACGCAGACGCCCTTCTGTGGGGAATGAAGGCACAAGGTGTCAACGGCAGGTCTGGGGATTAGCAACCACGAGATGTGCATGCATGTGTGTGTGTGTGTGTGTGTGTGTGTGTGTGTGTGTGATGGGAGGGGGATGATGGAGGATTGACAGCTGAAAGAAGGGGACTCTGCTGGTGAGGACGAAGCCACATCACAGGCTTCATCTGTGAGTGCCTCAGGCAACGGAGCATTCCTTGAGTAGAGACGAACCAGTCTACTTGAAGTCTCTCCTAGTGAGGCTCTTCCAGCGCTCAGCCAGTGATAGACATATTTGTTTTCACTCGATAGCCATTCTCCTTTCTTCTACTCAGATGTCCTCTGTGCCCCTGCAGGCATGAGCCTTTCTACTCTCAGCCTCATGTCTGGTCTCTCCCTCCAGTTCCAGGGGTGGACACAGGATGCTAATTGGCCCGATCAATATAAACTATCTCCCTGGCCACCGTGATTGGGCAGGGGGTGGCCATGTGACCCAATCCCAGCCAATGAGATTCCATTTGGAGACTTTAGCTAGAACCATGGGGGAGATGGGGAATTTTCCTTCCCTTGGGATGCTACACTAGCAAAAGTATTATGTGTTCTTGCCAGCAGCCATCTTTATGAAGAGGGGAGGGCTTGCCTGGGATAGATACACCAGGAAGGAGCAGAGCCGAGGACACCCCAGGACCCCGGGACAGTTCTTCTGTAAAGACAGTCTACTCTCTGTATCTATTTTTTTTTGTTTTGTTTTGATGCTGGGGATAGAATCCAGTGGCATTATACCTCCAAGCTATACCCCCAGCCCTAATTTATTTTTTTTTTTATTTTGAAACAGGGTCTCACTAAGTTGCCGAGGCTGGCCTTAAACCTACAAACCTCCTGTCTCAGACTCCCAAGTACTGGGATTACAGGTGTACACCACCACACCTGGCTACTCTCTGTATCTTTAATATACACCAATCAATTCCTCTCCCCTTCTTTCTTTAAGTTCCATCAAGTTGGGGTTCTGTTCTTTGCAACCCAGAGTCCTCAGGGGCACAGTTTCACTAAAGACGGGTGAGAAGCTGGGTGATCTGCTGTTTAGAGCACACCAATGTGGCGTTGACCACATCTGGGGAACGTGCACCGAGGGCATCTCCCACCCCACACCTACTTGTTTCCCCAATACTGAGCAATGGTTTGTTATCTAGAAAGTTCCAAGTAACACTTAAATCCCGCAGCCAACCTCAAGGAAGTCCCAGGAGGCTGGGTGACTCATGATGTAGAAGGTGGAAACTGCTGGCCTGTGCAAGGGCCCCTGAAGGGTTGATGGGAAGCGTGTCCACCAGGTGTGCAAAGGACGAGGGCTGGAGGAGCCAGCCTGCTAGGAGCGGACGTGGTGACCGGCTGTACCCTACTGGCAGTGGTATTTGAGGGGCCTGATCCGACGGGGGATGTGGGGCTGAATCATGACAAGTGGTCACAGGATGTCACTATCTTTTATTGAAAATGGATTGTCAGCCACATACCGTCCTACGGTAAACTTTTCTTTGGTTTTTGCAGCACTGGGAATTGAACCCATGGCCCCGTGCATGCTAGGCAAGAGCTAAGCCCCAGCCCGTTACTGTCCTACGTTCTTTACACACTGTAGATTTTAGTCTTCTCAACAATCCCGTGAGTTAGGGGTGACTGTCCCCATTTGACAGGTGAGGCACTGAGGCTTAGGGAACTGAAGTGACTTGGTCAGCCCTGACCAGGATTCAAACTCACGTCTGTCTGACTCAGTTCCGGACTTGAGACAGGACTTGGCCATTGGCTGGGGACAAGGAAGAGGGGACTGTGTCCACCCTCCCAAGGTTACAGGGCTGCTGAGACCAAGCTTTTGGCTATAGACTCAACATTACAGTGGGGGACCCTGGTCCACTGGGAAGATACAGAGTGATGGGGAAACTGAGGCAGGAGCCTGGGACTGGAGCCTGCACAGTAGGGCTAGCTGGGAGGGCTGCCCTGGTGGGGAGACAAGCAGCTAGGGGCTTGTTTTTGTTTTTTTGTGGTACTGGGAATTGAACCTAGGGGTGTTCTACCTCTGAGCTATACCCAAGCCCTATTTTATTTTGAAAAAGGGTCTCACTAAGTTGCTGAGGGCCTCGCTAAATTGCTGAGGCTGGCCTCAAAACTGCGATCCTCCTGTCTCAGCCTCCCAAGTACTGGGCATGTGCCACCATGCCTGGATTGGGAGTTTGTGGCAAAAGACAGACACAGGACTCCAAACTGAGTTTCCAGTCCTCTACCAGAGCTTGTTCAGAGTTGGCTCAGGGATGGGAGAGTCTGAGGAGGGATAGAGACTGGCAGAGAAAGAAAAGAAGAGTTTTTGTGGAGTCCTGAGATTAAAAAAAAAAAAGTAACTATTAAGAATTACCTAACGCACGTCCACCGCCAGACTAGGCTCTTCCTCACACACTGATCTGAAGCTCAGAGAGGTCAAATGTGTTATCCAGGGTCACACAGGAGGTGAGCTGGGGTTAAAACCTATTCAATTACAAAGCCCTTTCCTGACTGAGTCTCTATCTAAGTAGTGAACCGATCATTAGCTCCAAAAGACGAGTTATAAAACTCTTCGTGTGTGTGTGTGTGTGTGTGTGTGTGTGTGTTTTACTGGGGATTGAACCCAGGGACATTCTACTTCTGAGCTACACTCCCAGCCCTAGTTTTATTTTTTATTCTGAAACAGGGTCTTACTTAGTTGTTGAGGGCTTTGCTGAGTTGCTGAGGCTGGCCTCAAACCTGCGATCCTCCTATCTCAGCCTCCCAAGTACTGGGATTACAGGCGTGTGCCACCATGCCCGACTTGTTCTCCTTCTTCATCAGTCACCCCAGGCCCATCTGTTGTTTTCTTCCTCTGCTACCCAGCACCATCACTACAGTGTCTTCTTACTCCCTTCCCAGCCGTAACTCAAGGTGAAGGTTCCAAATAATGACAAGTAGTAAAATAGGAGAGATTTAAGCAAATTCAACAGGAAATAATGTGGAAAAATATTATTCACCCCGGACATGTGCCTCTCTTTTGATCTTCCTTGTCCAGGAGACATTTGTTCAAAATGATCCTTTTATAGCAAGAAGCTGCAGATGCTAAAAGGAAGCCTCATGTCTTTGTTGGGAAATAATTAGTCTGATCGAGTCGCCGCTTTCTGATGCACAAAAGAGAATAGAAAGGAAATCATTTGTGTTTTCTGAGCCCCGTCAGGTAGCGCTGCTTTCTCAGGTTTGGGGCTTTTAGAGGAGAGTTTGGGGAATGGAAAATCTGGCTGAATAAGAAATCAGAAAGCTTGACCTCCGCAGTTACCTTTCTCTTAACATGACAACAATTGGCAATTACTTTTTGATCCCAAGTGTGAGGCTGAATATGGAAAGGTGGGGCGAATCATTCCTCTTCTTCTAAAACTCTGTCAAGCTCTGGCGTCTGAAGCTAATTTTCCTTGTTTTTAGGCCCAAAGATTGGATATAGTCTATAGTTGCTAATACCTATATTAGCTGCTGTGAGGGGGAAGCACTGACAGTAAATTCATGAAGAATTAGTGATTCCCTTCATCTTCTCGTATGGGAGGTAACTGTTCCAATAGCTTAAGGGTGATTTGGAATCAAGTGTGTGTTGGTTGCCTGTGTTGGCACACTGTACAGTTCTTTCAACCAGGCTGGCAGTAACAAAGGGTGAACATCCACGCCTGGTTTCAGAATCTCAGAGACACCCCTGGCTCTCATGAGGATGGAACATTACGTTTGAGGCAGGATCATTGAAATGAATCACTGGGACTTGAACTCAGACCTGTCCACCTGCAAAGCGCAGGTCCTTAACCACTGAGACGCCTGAACGTGGGCTGCGCCCGCCCCTACAGCACCCCTTACAGAATGTTTACATTGTGCCAACCCCTATGTCCAGACTTCAAATGCATCCGCTCTTTAAATCCTCACCACAATCCTATGAGGTTGGTCACCAGCATTGTCCCTATTTTACGGATGGGGAAACTGAGGAAGTCTTAAACCGGTTGACTTGAAGGTCCCCAGATGAGCTGCCTGTTTGGATCTGGGCTCACAGCTGCTGCAGGGAACTCTAACTGGCAGACTGTCCTGCTTTGGAATCTTTGGGCAGCGAATTGCGCTGGGAGACGAGCTGAGATTTGGTCTTTAGATATCATAGACGTGATCATTGATTTTTCCATCTCTAGTTTTAATCCTACCAAGGACTCTGGGGATGAGGGGTGGTGCTGGGCTAAGACAGAGTTGAGTGCACCCCAATCCAGATCCCTGTAGGTGAGGTCCTTCCAGGTGGTCAGTCGACCCCGTAGTGGCTGCAGGTGCTTCTCCAGGATCTGCATTTATGCAAATGAAAGGCAGAGGCATCAGCCTGAGGAAGTGGAGTGCACAGCCTCCCTCCCCGAGCACGACAATTCCATTCCAAGATATGTCTTCCGTAGCTGGGGGCTTAGCAACAGATTGCATCTCCCTCCTTCATTCTCTTCTAAGGACAATGTATAGTGCTAATTCAAAGCAGAAGCTGGGTTCAATGGCACATGCCTGTCATCCCAGTACTCGGGAGGCTGAGACAGGAGGATCACAGGTTTGAGGACAACCTCGGCATTCTTGCCTCAGAGGTAGAATGCTCCTGGGTTCAATCGCCAGTAACAAAAACAAAACAAACAACAACAACAAAATTCAAGCAGAGCAGACCCTAGGTTCACACAGGGCACGTTTCCAATTTGAGGGTGCCTGGTTTTTCCTTCTAATCACTGTGGCAGGTGGGTGGGTACTCTGGTGGCTGAAGTCCAGGCACAGACTCAGGACTTGACCTCAGCCTTGCTGTGTACCCCGGGTACTGTTGGGCTGCGGTGCTGTGGCTACTTGTCATCCTATTGCAGTCAAGGGCAACAGCGTCGAATACAGCTACACCTAGGCTTCACCCCTAACCATCTCTCTGACTTTGGGCCACCACCTGATCTTTCTGAAAATGGTTCATTAAAACAAAGGCAGAAGCCGGGCATGGTGGCACATGCTTGTAATCCCAGTACTTTGAGAGGCAGAGACCGGAGGATCCGGGTTTGCGGCCAGCCTCAGCGCGCGCGCGCTCTCTCTCTCTCTCTCTCTCTCTCTCCCCCCCCCTCTCCCTGTCTCTCTCTCTCTCTACCTAGTGAGGCCCTCCGCAACTTCGTGAGACCCAGTTTCAAAATAAAGTATAAAAAAATAGGGCTGGGGGTGTAGCGCGGAGGTAGAACGCCCCTGGGTTCAATCCCCGGTACCACAAAAAAAAAAAAAACAAAGGCAGAGGTGATAGCATTCTTCTGGGATCAGCTGAGTACATCTGAAGCTATCTACGGAAAGCACAGTACTTGGCACACAGTACATACTCAGTTGTTGTTCTTGGTGGGTGAGAACTTTCTAGAATGTGTAAGTTCCATGTCTAAGCACTATCTCTCATGCCCCTTGGGCCTCTCCAGGTTGCGGGGCCTCTGAGGGACCTTGGAGGTCATTCTTATTTTGGAGGGCCAGGAAGATGACACAGTTCTGAACTGGGCAGTGTCTGAGGAGTGGTCACCCAACTTTTGGCCAACAACTCTAGTGACCAAGAGTCAGCGGAGCTTGTCATCTATGATCCCAAACCTTAAGCTAGCCTCGAGTCCACTCAACACCTGCTAGCTGAGCAGACGTGTCATGGTTGTCATGAGAGTCTGATAGGCTGAGGCATGTGGTGTGTGGAGCGTCCTGACACACAGGAGGCAGCTGGAGCCGACTCCATCTCCCCATAGGCCCCTGCCCGTCCCCTTTCCTCCCTGGTGGAGGTGGCCAAAGGTAGTCCTGCAAGTTGGGTAGTTTCCTTTCCCCTCCTCCTCTTCCTTTGTCCTGTGGCGGTGGCGGGGGATGACTAAGATAGAAGCCAGTGATTTCTCTGAAATGACCCACGGTTCCTGTGCCCACCTGGGTTGTATCAATATTCATCTCTTCTTAGGAAGGAATGTTCCATGTAGAAGTATGAGTCCCTCCTCCAGAGCTGTAGCTCTGGTGGATAAGAGCAAATTTATGACTTCTGGGGACTTGAGAACTGTCGCATGGTGAGTGAGCACTTAGTCCACCCCAGGTACACCTGTGCTCTTGGTACGAGCACGGAATCTGTGGTTGAGAAACTGGCTTCCAGACCCAGATCTGCCCAACTTGAGGGACAGCATCCCTCCTAACTCCAAGCCCCAGCTGTCATCATCCTAAAAGGCAAAGTGATGTCTAACCCACCCCAGTGTGGATATTCTGTGTTTTGTCATTCCCTGATAACCAGGGCTAAAGATGAGCAACCCTCAGACCCACGATGGTGAAGCTCTCATACCACATCTTACTTTCCATCCTCTTCCCCGTCTGCTTAGCTTAAGTCTGCTTTTGATCAGGAAGATCTGTGACAAGCAATGGTGTCTTCCTTCCAAAGCTCACAGGTATCTGACAGCATCCTTTGTTGGGGTAGATGGGGGCAAAGAAAACACGACCCAACAGCAGGAAACAGGCTTTATTTAGGGATAAAACCTGAAAGAAGGCATGTGACTGGGAGAGAGCCCATGATAGAAAGTTCGCCTCCTTACAGGCTAGGGACTTTTTATAGGGCAAGGAGGGTGGAGGAGGTACAGGAGTAGTTGTGTAAGCTGCTGGTTGGTGTGCTAGTGGCCAGGTCATCTCGGGGCAGGGCAATGGTCAGGGGGTGTTCTCTTTCTTTGTTCCTTTGCTCTCAGTCCTCCTCCAGCATGACCTCATGGCCAGATCTCATAGTCAGACCTCACAGTGCCCACATCCCTCACAGTGGGGGATGGGGTTGAGTGTGTGTGGGGGGAGGGGTGGGGTGGAGTTCAAATCCTATTCCTGCCACTTGCTGGCTATGACATTGAGACCTGCCAATTCATTCATTCATTCGTTCATTCATTCATTTCACAAATGACTTTGGTGCTGTGAATGAAATCCGAGCAGGGCAGACACTGGCTCTGCCTTTTAAGAGTACAACCTAATGATAAAAACAGCACTAACAGAGTAGGACCCTTGGGAGGACGTGAGAAGATCTGATGCTCTGAGATCAGAGAGCAGAAGCCCTGGTGTGAGGAGGTGGAGGTCAGGGAAGGCTTTCCAGTGGAAGCTACGCCTAAGCTGGAAGTGGCGACTGTGAACAGGAGGTGAGGAGACAGAGGAAGGGGGACATGGGCCAGGCAGAACGACTCCCTATATCTACACAGTCAGAGGGATAGAGAGAGCAAGGTGCTTCAGACTCTCAAACTAAGGCAGAAGGAAGTAGAATATGGAGTGTGTGGTAGAGAGGGGGAGGTGATCGTCAAGACGGGAGAGAGTGAGGGCCAGGTCATGAACGGGATTTGCAAACTGTATTAAGGGGAATGGACCTTAATTCTCAAAGCAGTAGGAGCCCCTCAGACAATGTTAAGAAGGGAATTACTTGATTGAGTTTTTACTTTGGAAAAATTGGCTATGGGTGATCATAGATAATGTGTTGTGTATTCCAAGAAGCTAGGAGAAAGGATCTCAAATGTTTCCACCATCAAGAAATGAGAACTGTTGGAGGAGAGAGAGATGTTTACCCTGATTTGAACATTACACAATAGATATGTGTATCAAAACATCACAACACCCCAACATGTATGCAAGTTTTATGTTGCTACGTCTCAGTTAATTTTTTTAACTGGCTTCATTGTAGAGAAAGGTTTGTGTGGGAGGAGACAGGAAGGAGAAGCTGGGGGACGCAGCAGCCATCCAGGGAAGAGGCTGATGGAATAGAAGCTCCTTGAAGGCAGGATCTTTGTCAGTTTTGTTTCTCCATGTGTTGCGAGTACTTGGAATGGGGCTTGGTATATGCCAGTCAGTAATTGCTTGTTGAGAGACAGTCATCTAGACCAGGGTCATGGCTGTGGGGGCAGAGGTAATCAGGTGGACTGGAGACCTAATTTATGGGCCAAAGGAAAAGAATTAGTAATTGATTAGATGGGAATTTAGAATGGTTCCCAGTTGGGTTTTTTATTTTTTGGCTTGGTGATATTGTCCAATATGAAAAATCCTTAAAAACCTCTCTGAGCTGCAGTTTCCTTTTCTATAAAATGGAGCCAATGTCCCCCATCTCACTAGTATATAAAGCGAGTCCTCCCTGGTCAGATCTCACCTCTATAGGATGCAAAGTCCCCTTTGTCGGTTATAAACAAAGAACCCACACGCACATTTCCCCAGGGTCCCTGAGTTTGATGTCCCCAGAATAGCAGCACAAGTGGGAAATGTACATCCAGGAAATGAAACAAACAGCCGAAATTGCTAATTGGAGTTTATTTTCCAAAAATGAGCTGTGGTTCTCAGTGCGGCTCAGTCACCTGCAAACCTTGTCCTTAATGAGCGATTCTGTTCTTTGACAACACGAGGAACTTCACTGGACAGAGAAGCAGGTGGGTGGTGAGGCTGTCAGTAGCTGAGGGGTGGCTGGGGTGGTGTGGGGTAATACAGCAGAACGGAAGTGTGTCTGGCATTCAAGCTTCCGATCTCCCAACTCCTTAGGGTCTGTTTTTCAGTTCCTTTCCTCTGGAGGTGGCATTGCACCTGGTGACTGGGCAGTGTTACCGAGCCTACAATTTCTTCTGGAAAAAATGCAACCGCTGGTGTTAGGCTCAGAGCCACCGCCACCTCTTTCCCTCCCATCCCCTCAGTAAATGGAGACTAAACAACAACTCTCTGCTGTGCACCGAACTGTCCTAGTGCTGGGCTCACTGAGATGAGCAAGATACAGCTCCTGCCTTTTGCAGGGGACAGAGACCTGCAAATGGGCAATGCAATCCCAAGGATGGGTGTATGCACGCACACATTTCCTAGGATTGCTGCAACAGATCCCTGCAGACTCGATGACTTTGAAGAACAACAGAAGCCGACTCTCACATTCCTGGGGGCTGGAGTTCCAGAGCCAAGGTGTTGGCAGGGCCAGGCTTGCTCTGAGGGTTCTAGGAAAGATCCTGCTTGGCCCCTTTCTGGCTTCTGGTGGCTGCCAGCTATCCTTGGTGTTCCTTGTCTTGTAGACCCCTCCCTCCAGTCTCTGCCTCTTTCATCTCTTGGGATCTGCCTGTATGCCTGTGTGTCTCTTCTTATAAGAACCCCAGTTATATTGGGGATGGGGTCCACTCTCCTCCAGTGTGAACTCATCCTAACTTGATTACATCTGCAAAGACCCTATTTCCAAACACGAGAGGCCTCTGGACTCTCTCCTACTTGGACTGACCTGCCTGTTGTCCGTGCAGCCAACACATCCTCTAATTCTAAACCCCAGCGTCTCCTTCTGTATGTCTTCTCCTCACCTCTGACGCCCCTCTTGCTCATCGCTCTTTCATCCTGAGTTATAAAGGGGGGTGGGCATCCCTGCTAGGTTGGTGACCCCTTCAGGAGAGGATGCTACCGTGACTCATTTTTGTGTTCCAAGCGCCTAACTAGTTCTTGGCAAAGATGAGGTGCATGGTTTATATGAAAGCGGGACCCTCGCAGAAGCCAGACACATAGAGTGGGAGTCCTTCCTCTCTGAAGGTTTAAGCACAGCAGTTTTAGCTCCTCCTGTTTGCAATGGCATGTTTGAAAGAGCGAGAATGACCATTTAAAGAATATTAAGCTGCATCAGCATGAAAAACAATCGGCTAACAGTGATGCTCTCTGGGGGGAGAGGTTGGAAGGGCTCGGGGGCAGTCTTCACTCCTTTCATTATCAACTTCAAAAGAAGACAGTGGTATGATCAGGGGCAATTTTTATGTTTATGGTTTTGGGGAGATTTTTTCATGTAAGAAATATAAAAAGGAGCAAATTAATAAATCAGTGCTGTTTCAGAGCTAGGGCTGAATAACAGGATGGCTCCGGGTGGCTTTGGCAAATCGTGAACTCAGTTTGCACACCTGTGGAAGGGGATGAGAAAGCTTGCCTCTTGGGACTATTATGGGGGTCACAAAGCATAATGCCCGGCACGGAGGGGGTGCTGGATGAAAGACAGCGACTGCTGTTGTTATTAGAGTAATGACAGCAGCGACAAACAGGAAAATGACAAATCAGGGAATACGGAGATCCCTCCTATCTGGGACAGTCCTTGAATCTAATTTTATTTATAGCCTGTCTGCTTATGCCGAGTGGTTTAACATATTGATTCTCTGAAAACCATGTGGCTTAGCTCTGTGATGGAGGCTCTTTTAATCAACTCTGTTTATCGAGTGATAATGCAGAAGGCAGACGCCATGCCCCAGTGACAGAGAGAGGTAAGGTGGTGATTGTTGCTGCCATCTGCTCTGCCCTTGCTGTGAACCACTTAGTCCTTAACACAATTCCAGGAGATCTTATAATCCCCATTCTACAGGTGCAAAGATGAGACTTTAAGACCAGGCAGCTAGTAAGAGGCTTATCTGAGATTCAAACTCAGGTCTTCTGGTCAAAGTCAGTGAACTTTTCTTTAGACACGATGTCTCTCAAGTTACAAATCACGGGGTATAAGAAAAAAGGGGGGATGATGAAGGGGGCAGGGAGGCTGGCAGGAAAGTTGACAGTTTTCCAATTTTCCCATCTGATGGCTCAAGTCATAGCCCGGTGGGTCCTAGATGTCTTGGAATAGAATGTGGTCACTTCTTGCTGATGTCATGTGTGCTGGGGGCTTCTGTGACATCTGACATAGACTGCAGGCTGGGTCAGTAGGAGGGGTTGCCATGGACACCCAAGGATGCTGAACAAGAGACTTTCAGTTTCTGTTCCCTATCCCATTTTCCTGTCTTCCATAGTAAAATGATTTTTCTTCCAGAGTAGAGCATGTGGTTGCTGGGCATTAGGACTAGGTGTCCCAGCCTTCCTTGCAGCAAAGCGTGGCCATGCGTCTAAGTTTGGGCCGGTGGGATTTCAGTAGGAAGTGGCACGTGTGACTGTTGGCAAGTTCCTCTACGGGACAGGCATGCTCTTCGACTTGGTTCTCCTTCTCCTGTTGGCTGGATTGCAGGTGCCATGGCGCGGCCCTCTTGGCAGGGAGGTGAGCCTGGAATGGCGGCTGTTTGCACGAGGAAAACCAGATGCCCTTGGGAGATACTCTGTAAACATTGCGGGTGGTGGTTGGTTGGTTGGTAACTCTTGGTTCTTGCCTTTGGGCAGAATATTATGGTTCACAAAGCAATTTCCCAAAGTGGCTCGATTGAGCGTCTGTCATCCCAACTGTCCTTCCTCAAATTTCTCTGCCAGACCATGACAGCTCAGAGCAGAAAGGGGTGATAGCAAGACCGTTCCCATCTATATCTGAAGGCTGCGAGGAAATAACTATTCCAACGGGGTCAGGAGTTCAGCTCCTTTGCCTGATGGCTGACTTAAGGTCAAACTTTGCTTGACTTAAGGTTGAGGTGTATCTTTAAAAAAAAAATCTTTTCTCTGGGAATTGAAGTTAGAGTACGATAGTGATTTATGCATATTCATGTTTATAGCAGCACAAGTCACGATAGCCAAATTATGGAACCAACCCAAGTGTCCATCAACAGACAAATGGATAGCAAAAATGTGGTCTATTCACACAGTGGAATTTTACTCAGCCATAAAGAAGAACAAAATTGTGTCATTTGCAGCAAAATGGATGGAGCTAGAGAATATTATGCTAAGTGAGATCAGCCAGTCTCAGCAAGTCAAGGGTCCTATGTTTTCTTTCATATATAGAAGCTAGAACAAAAATAAGAATCAAAAGGGACTTCAGTCAAAGAAGAGAGAAAACAGTAGACTAGTAGAAGGGGCTTGGGGAAGGGAGTGAGGAGGGGAAGACGTTTCTTGAGGAAGGAACAGTTCAAATAATGCATGTCCATTCAAGAAGGTTTCGCCACCAAGCTGACATGCATGGAGAGGGAGGCGGGAGGAGTGCTGGGCGGGGGTGTGGAGGGAAATACACCAAATGATATGTGCATGTATTTATGTATCACTGTAAATCTCACTATGATGTATAATTACACTGCACCAATAAAAGTATTAAAAGTTTTTTAAAGGGCTGGGATATAGGTCAGTGGGTTAGTGACCTACGGTCACTTGCCTAGCATGTCTGAGGCCCTCGGTTTGAGCTCCAGTACTGCCAAAAAATAAATCTCCGAAGGAAGTAAATCACACACACACACACACACACACACACACACACACACACACACACACAGAGAAACACACAGACACACACACTTCCCTTTCTGGGATATACCCATGAACATGACCAAACTAGGGATGCAGAAGCTTGCTTGCAGGATAGGGAGTTGTTCAGGTAAAACGTGGCAAAGGAGAGGAGGGTCTCAGCAGGAAAGTGGGAGTGGGGAGTGGAGGGACCGGGCCAGAGGGGAGGGCTGGGGTCACATATTTTAGGTGTTCTAAGTCATGCTCAGCATTTCGGACATCTAAAGAGCAATGGGGCCTCACCAGCCTGCTTTCATATGGCAGTGGTAAGATCAGATGTAACCTGTCTAGAGCAATGTGGAGGGGGCTGAGAGGGGACGGAGACTAGGAGTGGGGACAGCAGTTGGGGGAGGTATTTTAACATAAGCATATATGCATGCACTTACTAGAGTATGCACACACACACACACACACACACACACACACACGCACACACTTTTACACTCAACATTTATGGAAGCATCAGAGTGGGCCCCCACTGGAGCTGGAAAAGAGTGTCGTAGGTGGCTCCATGGTCCAGCGCCTTCACATTCTCATCTGTAGAATGGGAACAACCACAACTGTCCCTTACTGTCCCCCAGAGTATGTCAGTCAGCTTTCCATGGCTGTGACAAAATGCCTGAGGAGAATGACTTAAAGGAGGAAAGGTTTATTTTGGTTTATGGTTTCAGAAGTTTCCGTCCATGGTCAGCTGGCGCCATTGCTGTGGACCAGTGGTAAGGTGAAACATCATGGGGGAAGGGCGTGACGGAGCTGAGCTGCTCAGCTCAGGGGGCCAGGAAGCAGAGAGAAAAAGAGGGGAAGGGGCTGGGGACAAGACAGACCCTTCCAGGGTGTGCCCCCAGTGACTTACTTCCTCCAACCAGGCCCTACCTCCTGCAGTTCCCAACACCTCCCGATAATGCCATCAAATCATAAAAAACGATCAGTGGATGGATATGGGCATGAGGTCAGAGCCCTCAGAATCCAGCCGCCTCCCCAAAGCCCCACCTCTGAATGCTGCTGCGTTGGGGATGGAGCCTCAATACACGAGTCTTCGGGGGACACTCCAGATGCAAACCGCAGCAGAGGGTTTCTGACAGAATGGAAATGCGACATGGACAAAGCCTGCCCAGATAGAGACAGAGTCCAGAGGGCAGCGTGTGCCTGGCCCCTTTCATTCATCCTCAGTCCCCAGCCTCTGGAAAAGACATTCTGAACAGGCAGCAGGTCTTAAGAAAGGCAAGTTCTTGCCGGGCATGGTGGCGCATGCTTGTAATCCCAGTACTTGGGAGGCTGAGACTGGAGGATCTGGGTTCGCAGCCAGCCTCAGCTACTTAGTGAGGCCCTCCGCAACTTGGTGAGACCCTGTTTCAAAATAAAGAAAAAAAAGTAGGGCTGGGGGTGTAGCTCGGAGGTAGAAGGCCCCTGGGTTCAATCCCCAGTACCTCAAAAAAAAAATGAAAGGCAAGTTCTAATTAATACTCCTGCTCAATTCCAAAGTTGAAACTGGGTGGAGAGAATTGGGGCTTTACCCCCAGACACTAAAATTGAAACATTAAAAACTTGGCCGGAGGTTCCCTGGCAAGGGCAGGAGCCCCCTGGCCTGGGCCTTTCTGAATGGACAGTTCGGCTGATTGGAGGGTGTGTTTATGCTCTCTGTCGTGGGGTGTCCAGGTGAGTCCCTGGGCTTCCTCACGAATCACCGCAGACTGGGTGGCTTAAACAACAGACATGATCTCATTCTGGAGGCCAGAGGCTGAGATCCAGGTGCCGGCAGGATTGGTCCCTCGGAGGCCTCTCTGGCTTATGGATGGTGGCTTCTGCCTGGGTCTTCCTGTGGTGGTCTTCCTCTGGGTATATCTGTGTCCTAATCTCCTCTTCTGAGGACACTGGTCACATTAGATTAGGGCCCACCCTAACGACCTCATTGTAACTAACTGCCTCATCAAAGACTCTATCTCAGATACAGTCACTGTGGGAGACAGGGGTCAGGACTTCTACTTGACACATTTTGGTGGGAGACACCATTTATCTCTTTACAGTGCATACAAGCAAACTGCTGAGAACCTCGAAGCCTGAGGTTGCGAAATCGCCACTGACGTTTCTCCCCTGACCAAGAGGCCCCGAATGATGTAGATTTGCTGCCATCTTCTTGCAGCCACAGCCTCCTTTTCCTGTTCTTTTATCTCAACTCTGATGTGCAGCGGCCGAAGAGAGCTGGTCCACACACGGTTCTCTTTCTTTACTGCTTTTCTGACAAATTTTGCTATGGCAACCACTGGCTGGGAAGAGATAACCCGGGAGCGGCAGGGACACCCACATTCTCTTTGCGCCTCACTTCTTGGATGGCCCTGCTTCGCTTCAGCTGCTGCCCAAGTCTGCAAGGTGGGGTTTATCGCTGGTGGTGTCGTGCGTGTGTGTGCATATGTGTGTGCGGCTGGGCCAAGTAACGCCTTCAAGGAAGCAGTCACATGGCAAACGGGCTCCCCTGCCCCCATAGAGGGACGCCACTTGTTCATGGACCGATGGGTCACAGGGCATGTTACATCACAGGTCCGCCTGCACTCTGGTTATCCTGCAGCCCTCGGCTTGAGAGACAATCACTGGGGTTTCCAGTGGGCTCCTTCTCGTTCCCCTGCAGCTGGCAGTAAGGGCCCCAGCCTTCAGATCCTCTGGCTCTCGCTCAGTCCTCTGAAAGCATGTGCTATCTGCTGTGCCTCTAGCAGTTTGGAGTCTGAACCATTTGCAGCTGCTCCCCTGAGACCTCCCCGAGGTGTCAGGAGCAGCAGCTTGGCCTTTGCGTGGGCAGAAGAGCCAGCAGTGTGAAAAGATTCACCGTGACTTACTGAGTCATCCACTGTTTGAGTGTCATCTTCGGTGTCCCCAGGGTCCTGGGACTTGGCCAGACAGTGGCTGTGCATGCGAGGGGCCCTGGAGAGCAGGGGAGACTTGTGAAAGCCTCCTGGCATGAGCCAGGCTCCCTGCCTTGGGAGCTGTCTCAGGGGGTCCCTCACCCTCTGGAACCTGCCTTGAACACTGGGATCTCCTTCCAGGGTCTTCCTTGCCCGGTGACATGCTGACAATCTGCTTCGTGCAAAGTTTGCCTTCTCAGCTCAGATACTCTGCTGCAATTTAAGAAACTGGCTGGTTGACAGACATAGCCTGGAGCAGTCCTTGCGACTCCCCAGGGTGTCTGTCAAAGGTGAACTGTGCACGCAAAGCCAGCAGGGAAGTCCGGCTCCTTCTCCCTCATATCCTGGGAAAGCCGGGTGTGGCAGCCACAGAGTGCAGCTTAGATCCCCAAGCTGTTTCTCCACTTCCCTCCTGGTCCCATGTGGATATTGCTTTCTCTATTTTCTCGTTCATTTGTTCACTCGTCCCACAAACATTTGTTGAGGGCCAGTGATGTGCTAAGCGTGGCTTTACCTTACCCTGGGAACACAGACGTGAAATAAACAAAGCCGGCGCCCTTGGGTTGGGACAGTTACGTGTGAGAGGGCGGGTGGGGGAGGCAGGTCTCGCACTTGGTTTTCTGTGTATCATGACAAATTTGCGCAGCACTTTTAACTCCATAATAATTTCTAACGGGAAAAACAATCCCCTTGTTATTGTTAGATATAAAATGTCCCCTAAAGAGCTCATTTATTAATGTTGGGAGCTGATGTCATTGAGTCATGAGGGTTGTAATCCCGGAAGTGGATAAATCCATTGTCATGGATTTACCTGGGTGGTACCCAGTAGGCTAGTAGGGCGTGGCTGGAGGAGGTTGGTCTCTGGGGTGCGGCCTTGGGGATTATGCATGGTTCCTCCTCCTCCTGCTCTCTCGCTTGCCTCTGGCCTCCATGATGTGACGCGCACTGCCCATGTGCTCTCCCTCTCTCTGCCTCTCGCCTCCATGCCCTGAGATCCGCGGTCCCCGGCCTCACAGGGACTGAGCCTGAAACCATAAGGAAATAAATCTTCTTTCCTCTAAGTTATGTGGTCAGATATTTAGATTATGGCTGCAAGAATACTGATGGACATACCCCTCAAGACCCCCCATCCCATCCTGAATCTCTGTCCGGGTGGGGAAAGGGATGTGAGATGTGGGGACCGATCTCTATGCTCCTTCTTTTCCACGTAAGGATTCTTCCGCTGTTTTGTGGTCTGGACCCCTCTGGCTCCTATAGACCTCTCTCAGAATAATGTGCTTAAATGCATGGCTTAAAGTACATATTGTTATGGAGAAAGCCTGTAATTTGAAGTGCGGTTCTCAACATATTTTAAAAATTGTGATAAAATAACATGTGTGCTCCTTTACTAACACATTAAGCGACATGATTTAGCAGTGGGTTTATAACAACTGTGATTTAGAAGTACTGATGAGTATAAACGATATTTTGATATTTTGAGATATCTGTAACACCTAGGACGTGCTATGAAAATATCCTTGATTTCTCTTGGTGACAAAGTTCCGAGATACTGCAAATAGAGCTCGGGTGTCAGCACGTGCCACTTATTGCTACTGTATCAACCTGATGAGGCTGTCAGAACAGAGTTACCACCACAAGCTGGGTGGTTTCAACAGCAGAAGTTAATATCTCACATCTCTGGAGGCTCAAAGTCTGAGGCCAAGGTGTGGGTGCAAGAAAGTAGCCAGACGATGCAGTAATCTAGACCCACCCCCTCACGCAGGAAAGAGAGGCAGAGTTGTGTTTGTAAGCACAGAAGGCTTCAGCTAGCCCACCTCCTGTTACTAGGGTCTCACCTTTCCCTCGTGACTTGCTAAGTACCTACCTCACACAGTTCTACAAGCAACTACAGCGACGCAGTCCTCAACACTGATGTCACCATCCTCGTAGTACAGGATGAAGGGGAGCCACCCCTGCTTTATCTACTGTCCAACGCCACCATGTCACCCCTGGGACCATGTCTTGGAAGACTTTCTTGCTTTTAATATCCTTAAGGTGGCATCCCAGGCCCCTTAGGACTGGTCCTGCCCCTGGCCCCATCCCCTCCCTGCCACCTCCAGGACAGTATGGCCCCCGTCTCCTCTGGGGTCGCAGAGCTCTCCCTCTCCTTCCTGCCTCTGGCTTTAGCATGTGCCATTTGTTCTGCTGTGATTTGGAAACTTCAAGGATTTCTGCAGGATGTCAGGAGGATGTGCATTTCTTACCTCTGTGAATTAGCAAGAAGGAAGATGGTGTGAAAACTCAGGATGCAGAGACCTGCGAAGGCGCTGTGTGTGTGCGTGGGAGGGGTGAGAGTTCTGCTCATTCGAAGCCCTGTGTTTTTGAATGAGGCTGATGAGTTTCCCTTCTTTCAGCCTTTAACTCTCCTTAGAACCCAAGTGTGCTTGTGCACGTGTGCGTCTGTTTTATGCACACCTTAGTAAAAACTGTTTTTGCAAAGTCCTGGAATAATGAGTTTCCCAGATGTGCAAACTGCTGGAATGATAACCCACCTGGGCTATGCTGGCGGGTGTCTAAAATGTGACTAGAGGAGACAAGAGCAGTTCGTGAGGTGGCACTAGACATGTTCTGTGTGTATACGGTTTGTGTGTGTATGTGTGTGCATGCACAGGCGTGTGTGTGTGTGTGTGTGAGAGAGAGAGAGAGAGAGAGAGAGAGAGAGGTTTTAGCCTAAAGAAATGTTTCCTGAATTTTATTTATGTATTCGCTGCCTCCAAGATTTCTGCTATATTCATCTATTATCTGTACTTATTTTCTTACAGAGATACATTTTTATACTATTTTTTCTTTAAATTGACCCACTTTTTGCAAATTAGCTTCAAACTTAAAAGAACATCCAGCAAACCACAGAAGGGAAGAAAATAGTTATAAAACACAAATCTGATAAAGGTCTGGCACCCAAACTGTGTACCCAAAACTCTTTAAAACTTGATAACAGGGAAACAGGAACCTGGGCTGGGGGTGCAGCTCAGTGGTGGAGCTGTTACTTAGCAGGCAGGAGGTCCTGGCTTCCATCCCAAGCACTGAAGAAGAAAGGAAGGAAAGGAAGGAAAGAAAGAAGGAAGGAAGGAAGGAAGGAAGGAAGGAAGGAAGGAAAGAGGAAAAAGAGAACCCAATTTAAAAATGGGCAAAAGAGCTTGGGCATGGTGGTGCAGGCCTGTAATCCCAGTAATTGGGAGGCTGAGACAGGAGGATCGCAGGTTCGAGGACAGCCTCAGCAAGTAGTAAGACTCTCATCAGCCTAGGGAGACCCTGTTTCAAAATAAAACTAAAATAGAGTTGGAGGGGGGGTGTAACTCAGGGGTAGAATGATCCTGGGTTCAATCCCCAGTACCCTCCCCCCACAAAATGGGCAAAAGACCTGAACAGGCATCTCTCCAAAGAAGAGACACAGATGGCAGATAAGGGTATGAAAAGATGCTCGACATAGTATGCCGGTAGGGACTTGTAAATTAAAATAACAACGAGATGCCAATGCACACCTATTGGAATGGCTGGAACCCAAGCCCCTGCCCGCAGCAGGTGCTGAGGAGTGCGCGGAGCAGAGGAGCTTTCCCTCCTTGCTGGTGGGGATGCAAATGGCTCAGCCCTTGTGGAAGACAGCATGGCAGCTTCCTACAAAACTACACATACTCCTACCGCAGGATTCAGCAATCCTGCCCCTTACCCACACGAGGAAAAGTTACAGCCACGAAAAACCCCTACACACACATGTTTACAGCCGCCTTATCCACACTGGTCCAAGCTGGGAAGCAACCAAGATGCGCTTCGGGAGGCGGATGGATAAACAAACGGTGGCACTTCAGACAATGAATATTATTTAGTGACCTAAGAAATGAGCAACCAAGTCCCAAAAAGACTCAAAGGGAGCTCACACGCGTGTTAGGAAGTGAAGGATGGCAGACAGAAGGGGCCACGTACTGTATGCTTTCCAAAAGATACGACTATGGAGGAGTCAGAAAAAAGAAGAAGGGAGGGAGGGATGAACAGGAGGCGCACAGGGCTTTGAAGGCAGCTGGGGATACTGTAATGGTGGATACATGTCATTGTATATTTGTCCAAACCCAGAGAATGTCCAACACCCAAGGGTGAACCCAAGTGTAAAATAAATGTTATTTAATAATAATGTATCAACATTGGCTCTTCAGCTGTAACAAATGCACTATACTAAGGCCAGATGCTAATAATAGGGGAGGCTGATGGAAAGCTAGCGGGGCTATATGTACTTTCCACTCTGTTTTTCTGTAAAACTAAAACTGTTCAAGTCTATTATTATTATTATTATTATTATTGTTATTGAAGAATATCACATCCAAGATATCATAGGGTTGATGTTCTACTTACGGTTGTTCACACATGAATACATAGACAACTATTAGAATAAATATGAGCCAGGTGTGGTGGCGCATGCCTGTAATCCCAGTACTTGGGAGGCTGAGACAGGAGGATCACAGGTTCGCAGCCAGCCTCAGCAACTTAGTGAGGCCATCTGCAAGTTAGTGAGACCCTGTTTCCAAATAAAAAAGAATAAAATAGGTCTGGGGGTGTAGCTCAGAGGTAGAATGCCCCTGGGTTCCATTCCCAGTACCACCACTAAAAAAAAAGAATAAATACGAAATTATGAACATGTGTTTTCCATGTAACCCCACGATCATCTCACTGGTAGAACTTGAACTACATACGTTTAAAAACAATAGCTTTCAGCTCCACCCGATTTTTGAAAAAATATTCTTTCATCCTTTCTTTCTTTTTGGTGCTGGGATCAAAGCCAGGGCCTTGCACATGCTAAGCACATGCTCTACCATGGTGCTATGCCCTAGCTATCCATTTTTTTTTGCGGTACCGGGGATTGAACCCAGGGGTGTTCTACCTCCGAGCTACACCCCCCGCCCTATTTTTTATACTTTATTTTGAAACCGGGTCTCACGAAGTTGTGGAGGGCCTCACTAAGTAGCTGAAGCTGGCCGCGAACCCGGATCCTCCCGTCTCCGCCTCCCAAGCGTGCACCACCACGCCCGGCTCCATTTTTTAAAAAGCAATGGGCACATTCTACCTCCACTCCTCCCACCCCATGAAGTCTTTCTTGGTAGCACACAGGCCATAGCAGAGCTGCTTGGGCTGAGATGGGGACAGGAGGCCTGGAGTTCTATGGTCATCTTCCCTTTCCACCTTCTTATCCCTGGCCCTCTCCCCTTAACCATGGCAGCACCATAGAACCCTGGCGCTTTGCAGAACACAGCCCAGGAACCACCGGTCTGAAGGTCAGTACACCTGATGGGGCCATGGGACGCTCTGATTCCTACCCAAAGACCCGCAGCAGCTGTGGGCTGGACTTTAAGCCCCCATGTGTCGGTTTCTCTCCTCTAACTGGAACCCCTCCAGCTCCATCTCACGAACACGTGATGCGGACAGAGACCAAGAGAGACGCAAAGATCCTTACATTCCTGGACGAGTCTCAGGACAGGGTTATTCCGGGCTGAAGGGATCCAAGTTTAACCCTTTAGTGCACATCACTGTAACCAATGCAGAGAGCAATTTGGCACTATGGGGTCAAGCTGAAGAAGTGACCGACCTTCTGACCTCCTGATGACACTTGTCAGTACACATCCATAGGTAACTTTAGAAACTCTTGTACATGTGCCAAGGCGGTTCTTGCCGTAGTGCTTATAAAAGCGAGAAAATGGGAACAACGTGAATGTCCATTAGGGGCAGAATGGATAAATACATTATTGCATACTCACACAATGGAATACCGGAAAGCTTCTAAAATAAACGATACGACTATTACCAGAGAAGAGGAAGGGGCTGGGGAGAGGAGGTAAGGGCTGGGGATAGGTGGGTAGGCTCAGTATGTTATTGGTATGTAGGAATAAGGCACAATGAAACCCATTATTCTGTGCAATTAAAACGCACTAATAAAAAATGAACCAAATGTGTGTCAGCATGGATGGATCTCAAAACAAAATATTAGAAGAAAAAGAAGGTAGTTTCAAAGTGACATGTGTGATGTTATTCTATCTTTATAAATACTAAATATGCTAAAACACAAAATATAGCTTACAGGTGCATATTAGGTAATAAATTATAAAAACACCAAATGGAAGTGTACATACCACATTTGTGATAATGGGCAGGGAGAAGGAAATGCAAGAAATTAGGTGGCTTTACACACACACACACACATACACACACACACACACACACACACACAAATCTGATAAAATTTCAACTTTGCTCAACTTTGATTAATATTTATTTATTTATTTATTTATTTATTGCAGTACCGGGGATTGAACCCAGGGGCATTCTATCTCTGGGCTACACCCCCAGCCCTATTTTTTATTCTTTATTTTGAAACAGGGTCTCACTAAGTTGCAGAGGGCCTCACTAAGTAGCTGAGGTTGGCTGCAAACCTGGATACTCCGGTCTCAGCCTCCCAAGTACTGGGATTACAAGTGTGTGCCACCATGCCTGGCTTACATGTTTATTTATACATAGTTCTTTGTGCATTATTTGAAAAAATTTTTGACACATAAAAATTATACATAGCCAGGCATGGTGGTGCATGCCTGTAACCCTAGTACTTGGGAGGTTGAGATGGGAGGATCACAGATTAGAGATCAGCCTTGGCAATTAGTGAGACCCTCAGCAACTTAATGAAACCCTGTTTCAAAATAAAAAATAAAATTGGGCTGGGGTGTCCCCTGGAGGTAGAACACCCCTGGGTTTAATCCCCAGCACCACACACAAAAATTGTACATATTTATTGGATACTATGTAATGTTTCTATATATACATACATTGTATAATGTTCAAATTAGTGTAAGCATATCTGTCTCTTCAGACATTTATCATGTATTTGTGGTAAAAACATTCAAAACCCTTTCTTCTAGATTTCCCAAGTATACAGTACATTATTGTTATCCATAGCCACCCTATTCTACATTAGTAATTCTTTGTTCTTTCCACATTTAAATTTTTTGAAGTAAAATGGTATCTTGGCCAGGTTTCACTAGACTAACAGAATTCACAGAATGAGTATATGGAAAAAGGGATTTATCAGATCTTACAGTTTGAAGCAATGTAGTCCCAAGTTCCAACTGCATGTGGAGAGTCAGAGGAACCAGTAGCTGGTCGAGCGGTCTAAGAGCTGGAGTCTTAGGATCGGAGCAACCACTAATTCAGTCCCAGTCCAAGATGTGAAGATCAGGAAGCTCTTGGGAGAAACGATGGTGAATTTTCAGTTCGAAGGGCTGGAGGCCGAGAAGATCAAGAAGCTCTTCAGAGAAACGGCAAAGTTCCAGTTCTATGAACTGGAGGCCGACGATCTCAGGCAAGAGCAGATGCGTTTTCTTCAGAAAGAGTCGCGCATTGCTCTACGCAGCTTTCTCCTTCTTTTATCTAAGTCCTGCACCTATCAGAACCCTGCTGCCTACATTCAGGGCAGGACTTTCTGTTTAATCTGCTGTTACATAAACCAATTGTCTCATTGACACACCCAAAGTCACATGATCTTGGGTGTGTCATGATATGGGCAAGTTGACAAATTAGATTAACTATCACAAAAGGATTCCTCTCTATTTTGCTACAATTTACTTATCAACTGGTTCTATAGCCCTTAATATGTATTAGACTTTTCAGGTATTAATAATGCAAGCCTCGTAACAATCCTACTTAATGTTATTTTACAAGCGAGGAAACTGACCACAGGGAGGTTAAGCTACTCACCCAAGGTAAAACAGATAGTACACAGAGACAGGGCTTCAGCTCCAGGTGGCAGTCTACACTCTGAAGACCCCGCCATGTTGTCCTTGGCTTGTTGTCCCTCACCAGGGTCCCCTAGGTGTGTGCTATGGCTGCTTTCATACTACTTATTTACCTGTTTTTCCTTACTTGGCATTAAGCTGTGTGGGTGCTGGGTTCACACATCCCTCACCTACCCTGTTTGCTCTAGCTCTGGCCTGGCTCCTGGCCCATGGCAAGAAGTGTAAGAAGGTAACAGCTGAAATAATACTATGTATGTATGTTTAAACTACCAATGCCAATCTCAAAGACATGTACAGAGAAAGTGGGGGGGGGGCATGGAGGGGAATGCTCCAAGTGTCATGTGCATGTATAATCCTATCACTCTATACCTCAGTATGGTGTATAATTACAATGCAGCAATAAAAGAAAAAAATGCAAATAGTACTGGGCAAATCAATATCTGCACCAGCAACCTCAGGTTTCTGGAAACTAATCTGCAAACGCCAAATGCAGGGTCGATGCCCGAGAGTCCTCCCCTGCAGCCAATAGTATTGAGGATGTTGGCACTAGGTATATCGGAAACCAGTCCGATCCGTAGTGAAGTTGACAAAATGACCACATAACCAAATAATGTGGGAGCCTTATTTCCTGAGGGCCACCTTTCTTTACATGTAGAGGTTGATCAGAGAGTGTTGTAAGGTTTTAGGATCCATCAAGGTCTCCCAAATCAATTTTCTTTCTCCACCTAATCCCCACTGGCCTTCTGGTTTCAATTTAGTGACACATTTTATGAGAAGGACTCTCTGGTCGCCCACCTTCTCCCTGCAGCGGTTCTGCCTCACATTGCCATGAAAGTAAATTAAAATGAAGACCAAGATAGAGAATTCCTGAGCAGGAAAAACAAAACAAAACAAACAGTGAGTCCTCAGGAGTGACCCCCAGCATGCTTGACTCACAAACATAAGTAAAACTTGAGCTATTTCTTCTAAAAGGAAATTCTAGAAAATGGTGTTACAGAAAAACGAAACTTAAGCTCAACCGATCAGAAGTAGCCATAACGCTTTTATATAACTAGGACTTCCTAATAGGATAGACCAAATAAGGCAACTGTGTAACGGGAACCAATCCAATGCGTTCTTTGTGTTACTTTGTGTTTCTTCCCCCTTGTGTTCACATTCATGGACTGTGTCCCTCTTGTAAAAGCTTCCCCCTTGTGTTTGCTCCATGGAGCTCCTGAATCACTCTGGTTTGAAGCTACCTGATGCATGAGTCATTGTTTGCTCAGACTCTTTATAATTCAGTTGTGCCTCAGTTTACCTTTTGAAGATTACTCTTTTCCATTAGTGGACTTATCACAACTTACACATTTATTTGCAAATTCATTCTTTTTAAGGTCTGTCTGCCCTGGGAGATGGTAAACACCAAGAAGTTGAGAATCATGCTTCTTTGGTTCACACTTTGTTGCCAATACCTAGTTTGGTGCCTGCTACATAGTAATTATTCATTGACCTCTGTTGAATGAATTTTGTTGCTGAACACAGTTGCTTAGCTGAAAGCCCTCTTACCTGGGTTTCTTTTGTATTTTGGTAGCAGAATTCCTCTCACTAATTGAAACCATTCAGACTCCCTTATATAAATCCACACATTTCTCTGGTTAAATGGGGGTGAAGGTGGGACTGGGGAGCCTCTGCTTGCCCTGCCTTCTCCTTCTTCCCTCCCTTCAGGATTCTGATGCACCTCACAGTCTGACCCTCAGCAAACCTTTCTAAGCCCTCACCTTGAATGCACAGGAGGGTTTGTTCACCAAGGGAGCCCCTCTTTAGAGGTTGAAAGACAGACGATGTGTCCTGTCCTCCTGGTTCCCTGAGTCAGGCTCCTGGGACTCTTTGCTAATAGAGCCATAAATCCCCCTCTAAATGAGCATCCTGGTTTGCTCTGATCTTCAGATAACCTCTTCCTGGGGAAAAGGCTGTGCTTTCTCTGAGTTATGGCAGGGACTCCAGTAGGGGGCTGCGTTGTGTCCTGCCTCCGCCATCTGATAGTCTAATTCCTTTCCAATTTACAGGCTCGTTAGTTCCCCAGCCAGTACCCACTTCAGTGCAGCTGACCCAGTAGCAATATTTGCCCGTGTCATCTTGCTCAGACAAACACAAGCGTCCCTGCTGAGGAGGCAGCCATCCCAGGCCCTGTCATCTCGTTGACTGACCCTGGATGACTCTGTTGCAAGCCGGGCAGGAAGGACAAAGCCTCAAAATGAGGAGCGGGCTCCGTTCCCACAGTCATTAAAGCTCTCGCAGTCGGCCAGAGCCTGGCTGGGAAGCCAAGCTTCCGTGTGTTCCCCCAATGCCTCACTGCCAAAAAGGCTCCGGAGATCATCCGCCTTGCAAAGTGGTGGGGCTGCCGCCTGCCCTCCGTCCCTCTGCCTGCTGGGGTTTTGGACTTCCCAAAATTTTCTTTCTGGAATGTTTGCTGCTACATTCTGTGGCGGGTCAGGTGCAATCCCTTGCTTTGAATCTGATTCCAACAGCAGCAGGCGATGGAACTGGGGACGGGTGCTACCACTCCCGGCCTCTGTAATGAGCGCAGTAACATGTCTCACAGGATTCTGGGAGGGTTAAATGAGATGCGTGTACCAAAAAAACAAACAGGAGCAAAGTGTCATGAGGTTTATAAATTCTTTTAAATAGTTCGTTCATTATTTCTTTTTTAAAATATACTTTTATTGGTGCATTGCAATTATATATCCTAATGAGATTCAGAGTGATAGGGACATGCATGCGCACAGCACTTGGTGTATTTCTCTCCAGATCCCACCCCCCTCCCCTCCCCTGTACGTGTTACTAAGATCGGTGTTGATAGTTTTGTATATGCACATAGCATTATTTGAACTGTTGCCTGCATCAAGTCTCCTCTCTGCCCCCTCCGCTAAACCACTTCCATGGCTCCACTGTTGTCTCTCCCCTTTATTGGAAGTCCCTTTTGTTACCCAATTTCTCTCTAGCTTCCACGTATGAGAGAAAACACACAACTGTTCACTTTCTGAGACTGGGTAATCTCACTTAGCATAATATTCTCTAGTTCCGTCCATTTTCCTGCAAATGACATAATTTTGTTCTTCTTTATAGCTGAGTAAAATCCCATTGTGTATATATTCCACAGTTTTATAATCTACTCATTTCCCCCCCTTGTGGTACTGAGGATTGAATCCAGGGGCACTCAACCACTGAGCTACATCTGCAGTCTTTTTATTTTTTTATTTTGAGACAGGGTCTCGCTTAGTTACCCAGGCTGGCCTCAAAGTTGCAATCTTCCTGCCTCAGCCTCTGGGGTCACTGTCTATATTTATTTCTATATATCTGTATCTATATCTATGTCTAATTCTTTTTTTTTTTTTTGCAGTACTGGGGATTGAACCCAGGGGCATTCTACCTCTGAGCTACACCCCCAGCCCTACTTTTTATTCTTTATTTTGAAACAGGGTCTCACTAAGTTGCAGAGGGCCTCACTAAGTAGCTGAGGCTGGCCATGAACCCAGATCCTCCTGTCTCAGCCTCCCAAGTACTGGGATTACAAGCGTGCGCCACCACACCCGGCTAATGTCTAATTCTACATCTATACATTTAAATCTGTATTAGTGTCCTGTGGCTTTTGCAGCAAATGTTCACAAACCAGGTGGCTTAAAACAGTAAAAACACATTCTCCCACAGTGGCGGAGGCCAGAGGTCTGACAGCAGGCTTTGCGGCAGGGCTGCGCTCCCTCGGGAGGCTCTGAGAGGGGGATCCTCCCTTGCATTCTGAACTTCTGACAGCTGTCCGTGTTCCTTGCCTGGGTTTGTGGCCACATCTCTCTGCTTCCTGCCCCACCTCCTTGTCACCTTCCCCCCTCCTCTGTCTCTTATGAGGACACTTATTATTGCACTTGGTCCCACCCAGAGAGCCCAGAAAGATCTCTATCGGGGTGCTCTGGTGGATGCTTGCTTGCTCCGTGGTCCCGCCACGGATGGTTGCTGCTTGAGGCAGCTCCCTAATAACTATTCCGTGGTTCCTGCCACGGAAGGTCGCTGCACCAGGCAGCTTCCTGATCAATGGTCTTCTTGCACGATACTGACATGAAGTCTGATATAATAATTTGGAGAGAATTTAATAATTGGGGGGTCGGGGAGGAGATAGAGATGACAAATTCTCCTGCCTCATGTAGTCAAGGCCTTTCTTATATAGAGGTCCAAACAAAGCAAACGGGAAGAAGATCACAAGCTAAGACCAGGGAGTGGCGAGGTGAACGTTTCAGGGAGAGTAGGAGGTCATCAAGGTCCAGCTTTCGGTCCTATCCGGTCCAAGGAAGCTTGTCTGCGTGCGGACAATTTCCACTTAGCATGTACTGTGTACATGGCTAAGATGGTCCGAAATGGTGACCTCATTGCGTGGGCTAAGATGGCCCCCAACAGATCTCATCTCAAGATCCCTAACTTAATTGCATCTGTAAAGATCTCTTTTCCAAATAATGTCCCAGTCGTGGCTTCCAGGGATTAAATGTGAATGCATGTTTTTTATTTTTCCTCAGGAGTATCTCTGTCTCTATCCATTTCTATCTCTATCTTCATCTCAATCATCTTTATCTATAGATTGGTAGAAAAACAAAGATGTCAAAATGCTAACCGTTGCCGAATCTAAGTTGTAAGTAGGTAGGTAGATGCTCATTGTACAGGGACACAATTCCTTATTAAAGAAAAAAATCTTTAGGTGGTGGGGCCTTTAAGAGGCGGGGCCTAGTGGGAGGTCCTTAGGTCATTGAGGGAGCTGCCCTCAGAGGGGATTCAGGTAATTCTTGGGAGAGTAAGTTGTTATAAAAACCTGAGCCTGGCTTCCTGGTTCAAGACGTCATCTCTCCTTCCTGCACACACTTCCCCGTTGCCTTATGTCATGATGTGATGTAAACAAGGGGCCCTTCCACGACTGCACCATGACATGTGAATTCCAGCATCTAAAACTGTAAATTCAATAAGCCTCTTATTTAGATATTAAGTTACATATTGGTAACTCTAAAAATGGAAAACCACTGTGTTAATCAGCTTTTCATCGCTATAAG
Organism: Glis glis; assembly: GCA_004027185.1. Classification (NCBI taxonomy): domain Eukaryota; kingdom Metazoa; phylum Chordata; class Mammalia; order Rodentia; family Gliridae; genus Glis; species Glis glis. The sequence goes on from PVJS01000368.1 coordinate 108,078, forward strand.
GAAATACCTTAGAGCGGCTTATTTTATAAAGAAAGAGGTTTCCTAGCTCAGGACTTTGGAGGCTCAAGGCATGGCACTGGCCGTGGCTCGGTTTTGGTGATGACTTCTTGCTAGCCTCAAGGTCTCACACAGCTTGACATAGAAAGCTCACGTGTCTGTCTGGCCCCTTTCCCTCTTCTTACCAAGTCACCGGCATTCAATAATGGGGGCTCCACCCTATGACCTTATTTAAACCTAATCATGTTCCAAAGTCCCCACCTCTAAACACCATAGTCGAATTAAGTTTCCACCCTCCTGGTTCCGTTAACCCACGACCTTGGACATTGAACTCCTGCATGAGTTGAAGGGGACAAGTCATACACCATAGCAACCACTAGAATCCATTGCACCCTGCTTAGACTTAGTGAGAGTGTGGTGGGCCAGGCAGTCTGGAGCTGCTGGAGATCTGTATGCAGAGGAATGGCATGGCCTGGGAAGGAACAGTCTAGAAGGACCCCTGTAGCAGGTGGCACAGGAAACAGATTTCTTGGGGCAAGGAGTGGAGGGAGACCAGCTCATGCTCCTCCAGGTAAGAGGTGACGAAGTCCTCTGCAGAGGGCAGGAAGGCAGTGTTCATGATCCTGACAGCGCTGGTGGCGGCTCCGGGATGACAGGGTAGATTCTTGTCCACGTCCTTGAGGTGCTTCTGAGATGCACAGGAGAGGCCTGGCGGACACTCTGCATCGAGGGGGGAGCACACACCAGTCAATTCGGGAACAAGTCAAGTGGAAATTTTGTAGCCGACTCAGGTTCCTTGTCTGGACAATAGTCTTTGAGAGAGAGCACCTCCTTTGATTGTAAGGGCTGATTTGGGGCTTGGGGCTTGCTTGGTCAGTGGGGTCCTCCACAGATGCAATTTCACCTCAGAATTGCTCCTTTTAAAGCTGTAGGTGCCAAGTGGGTTGCAGTGGCGAAGGCAGGGTTTCTCACTCTGATACTCATTAGAATCATGTGGGAGGAAGAGTTTAAAAACAGTCTCCACTATAGATCAGATAGAACAGAATCTCTGGGCATAGGACCCTGATGTCATTTTTGTGTGTGTGTGGTACTGAGGATTGAACCCAGGGGCATTCTACCTCCAAGCTCCACCCCCAGCCCTATTTTTTTATTCTTTATTTTGAAACAGGGTCTCACTAAGTTGCGGAGGGCCTAAGTAGCTGAGGCTGGCCACGAACCCAGATCCTCCGGTCTCAGCCTCTCAAGTACTAGGATTATAAGCATGCACCACCACATCCGGCCCTGGTGTCACTTTTAAGGAGCTCTTCCAGGTGATTCTAAGAGGCAGAGGGGAGAAAGGCTAATGGGTTTAGAGTTCAGAGGGGTGGGGGAGTCCAGCCCAGAAAATATCGACACCCTAAGTTCTCCTGATCCTATGCAGAAGTTAAGGGGCTGGGAGATGATTTGTAAAGTGACAGGGGAGGAAGAATAACCCCAGTTGGGTGAAAAACAAAAGGAAGGAGGCTTGGAGATTAAAAGCAAAACAAATCAAGCAAGCAGGAAAGCAACACTGTAACTGGTCCACTACGCCATGAGCATCACCTTAGGGGGATGGGAGAAAGAGGGATGGAGAGCAAGATGTCCAGGGAGGAGTCGCAGCACATCCTCATGAACACATTCTAGACGTGGGATGAAGGTGTCGGCGATGACGAAATGTGCAGTCACAGTGAGCGCGATTCCTCGGGAATCGCACCGCAGCCTTTTACCGCATCAGCGCACGAGCATCCTTGGGGCTTCCTGTGTGGCTCTGGGGTAGGGAGCTGTCTGTCTTCACACTTCACACAAAGCCCTGGCAGCTTCAGATCCGTTTCTTTCAAAGGGTTTGGTTATTTAAAGAAGCTGTATTTACTGTAGAAAAGGTGAGAAATAGATAATTAAAAGCAGAATAAGACCAAAACTAAATTCAACAGTCACCTATAAAACCACTGTTGGTGTTTATCTGTTTCTTTCCTACTTGGCTTGGCTCTGAGAGTGTTTCTTTATTTAATAAAAAGAGGATCATGCTACATCTAATTTTATGGGTTTTTTCCATTCAACAGTAGATTGGGAACATCTTATTTTCCTATGTTCAAAAAAAGAAAGAAAGAAAAAAATCAACTGGAAAGAAAGTTAAATTATCCTTGTTGGCAGGTGGCATGATCTTACATAGAGAAAACCCTAATGACTCCACCAAAAATTGTTAGAACTAATAAATTAATTCAGCAAAGCTTCAGGATACAAAACCAACAGACAGGATGGGCATGGTGCTGCACACCTGTAATTCCAGTACTTGGGAGGCTGAGACAGGAGGATCGCAAGTTTGAGGTCAGCCTCAGCAAGTAGCGAGACACTTATCAACCTAGCGTGATCCTGTTTCAAAATAAAAATAAAATAGGGCTGGGGGTGTAGCTCGGAGGTAGAATGTCCCTGGGATCAATCCCCAGTTCCAAAAAACAAAAACAAAAACAAAACAGCAATACAAAAACAGCAATAATAAAAACAAAACCAACATACAAAATTGTAGCACTTCTACACACCAGCAATGAACTATCCGAAAAAGAAATCCAGAAAACGATCTCAGCCAGGCACAGTGGTTTACGCCTGTAATCCCAGTACCTGGGAGGTTGAGACAGGAGGATTGAAGTTTTGAGGCCAGCCTCAGCAACTTATTGAGACCATGTTTCAAAAAAAAGGGGGGGATGGGCATGTAGCTTGGAGGTGGAATAGGCCTGGGTCTAATCCCTGGTGCGCACGCACGCGTGCACACACACACACACACACACACACACACACACTTCTCATTTACAATAGCTACAAAACTCAAACAAACACAAAATAAAGCAGAACAAAAAACTTAGGAATAAATTTAATCAAGGAGATGAAAAATCTGTACACTGAAAACTATAAAACACTGATGAAAGAAATTGGAGAAGACACAAGTGGAAATATATTTCATGTTTATGGACTAGAAAAATCAATATAGTTAAAATGTCCATTCTACCTAGAGCAATATACATATTCAGTGTCATTCCTATCAAAACACCAATTTCATTCTTCTCAGAAATAGAAACACGACCCCAACATTCACATGGAACCAAAAAAGACTATACGTAGCCAAAGCAATCTTGAGCAAGAAGCTGGAGGTAATCATATTACTTGACTTCAAAATATACTACAAAGCTACAGTGATCAAACCAGTATGGCACTGTCATTAAAACAGACACATAAATGAATGGAATAGAATTGAGAACCCAGAAATAAGTCCACACATTTACAGTGGGGAAGAGGATGGTGTCTTTAGTAAATGGTGTTGGGGAAAACGGGACATACAGATGCAGAAGAATGAAATTAGACCCATTTTTCACACCATATGCAAAAATCAACTAAAAATGGATTAAAGACTTGAATGAGCCTTTAATGTAACACCAGAAACAAACTATGAGAAGAGGATATAGGGGAAAAGCTCTATAAAATTGGTCTGGGCAATGATTTCTTTTTTGGATATGATTTCAGAAGTACAGTCAATAAAAGCAAAAATAGACAAACAGGATTCCATCAAACTAAAAAGCTTCTGCTCAGCTGAGTAAAGAATCAACAGAACGTAGAGCTCACCTATGGGATGGAAGAAAATATTTGCAAACTATACAACTGGTAATGGGTTAATATCTAAAATATCTAAGGAACTCAAACAACGGCAAGAATACAAAGAGCCCAATTAAAAACTAGGCAAAAAGGACTAGAACAGACATTTCTCAAAAGACATACAAGTGACCAACAGGTATAGGAAAAAATTGTTGACATCATTAGTCAGTAGGGGAATGCAAATCAAGGCCACAATGAGATATCACCTCACTTCTGTTAGAATGGCTATTGACAAAGGGACAAAAGATAAATGTTGGTGAGGACGTGGAGAAAAGAGAACTCTTGTACATTGTTAAGAATGTAGATTAATACGACCATTGTGGAAAACAGTATGCAGATTCTTCAAAAAATTAAAAATGGAACCACTATATGATCTAGTAATCCCATTGCTGGGTATGTATCCAAAGGAAATGAAATCAGTATGTTGAAGCGATATCTGCACTTCTGTATTTATTGAAGCACTATTCACAATACCCAAGATATAGAATCAACCTGAATATACATCAGTGGGTGAATGGATAACGAAATTGTGGTATAAGTACACAATGGAATACTATTCAGCCTTAAAAAGGAAGTCTTGACATTTGTGTAACATACATGAACCTGGAGGACATGATGCTAAGTGAAAGAAGCCAGGCACAGAAAGACAAATACTGCACAATATCACTATCTGTGGAATATAAAAAATTGATCTCATAGAAATAGAGTAGTGTGGTAAAGTTACCAGAGGCTAGGGCGGTTAGAGGGAGGTCAGACAGATGTCGATCAAATAATACAAAATTGAAGTTAGAATTGACGGATGATTCAAGGGTCTATTGTGCAGGATGGTGATTATAGTTAATGATGAAATATTTAGTTTTTGAGGAATGCTAGGAGAGTGGATGTTACGTGTTCTTATGATAACAATGATAATTATGTGAGGTGACGCATTTGTTATGTAGCTAGATTTACCCACTCCATAGTGTATATGTGCTTCAAAGCAGCAGGTTGTACATAATAAATACTTACAATTTTATTTGTCTAAATCAATCAATAAAAAACCATGTGATACTTTTTAATGGCTGCATAATGTCTCATTGCTTGTATATGTTAATTCATTTCTATGCAATTCCCTGGTAATAAGTATGCAGGCAATTTCTGATTTTTTGCCTATAATCAGCTTTGCTGCAAAATTATCATACATGTTTTCTTCTGCGGTTAGCTGGTTTTTGCTTCAGTATAACTTGCTCCAAGTGGAATTGCTACAGCAAAAGCTATGTACCTTTTTAGGTCTTTTGCTATATAGATTCTGAGTTTGCTTTTCAGCAATCTCCATCCTATAACAAGAGATACAGGAGATGGGGGTTTCTTCCAGGGCAAATGTAGAAGTTTTCAGGTCATTTACATGGGGCGTGAATTGGATATTTAAAGCTCTGAGATTATTCTTTCTCTAGCTCCATTAGAAACCACCAGTCAATTTCATTAAGCTCATTGGTCTGACTAAAATGTTCTAAGCTATCAAATACATAGACACCCAGAGCCTTACTGCTTTTATTTTTGGGGTACTGGGATTGAACCCAGGGGCATTCTACCTCCACGCTACATCCTCCACCCCCCAAGCCAGCCTTATTTTATTTATTTTTTTACATTGAAACAGGGTCTTGCTGAGTTGCTGAGAGCCTTGCTAAGTGTCTGAGGCTGACCTTGAACCTATGATCCTCCTGTCTCAGCCTCCCAAGTACTGGGATTATAGGCATGTGAAACCATACCCAGTGAGCCTTGCTTTTTATAAGTATTTGGCTCCAATATATGGGACATATTTGTACTAAAAATTATTTTTTATCTGAAATTCAAATCGAACTAAACAATCTATTTGATCTGGCAACCCAACCTTAAGAAAATCCTCCTCATCTTCCAAAATCTAACTAAAGTGCTACATTCTCCTCAGACTGCACCAATCAGGTTATTACTTTATTTATTTATATCAGGTATATAATGTTCCAAGTTCTGGTCTAAGTGTGTTACCTAGACTGACATTGAAACCTGATTATAATTTAGAGGTGGGAACTATTGCTACCCCCATTTGACAAATGGAAAAACCGAGCCTCAGGGAGGAAAGAAAACTTTCCCAGTCGCTCCCGGCTAATGGGGCGGGGGGTAGAGTTGGGATTTCAGCTCAGGTAGTTAGGGGCCTGGGCTCACATGGGTAACCATGGCTAGGGAGATGCAGCCCTGTGACCTCTTCTACCGAGGCCTCCACAGAGCTGTGCTGGTGAACCTTCTGGGGTCCTTAACACAGTGTTATCCATCTACAGGACCAGGCTATGAGAGCATTGGCTGAAAGCAAAAATCACATTTTATTTATCACCACATCCCCAGTGTCAGAAAACTTTTACTTCAAAAGTTAAATATTCAGCCTTCAAAAAGGAAGCAAATTCTAACACATGCTACAACATGGATGAACTCAAAAGGCATTATGCTAAGGACAGATATCATATGGTTCTATGTCTATGAGGTATCTAGAGTGGTTGAGTTAACAGAGGAGGAAAGCAGATGGCGGTTTCCAGGGGCTCCGGGGGCAGGGAGTCAGTGTCTAATGGGGGAGTTTAGTTTGGGATGATTAAAAAGCTCTGGAGACAAGCGGTGGAGATGGTGGCACAATAGTGTGAATGTGCTTAATGCCACTGAACTGTACGCTGAAAAGGCTCAAAGTGGTAAATTTGATGTTGCATATATTTTATCATAATAACAAAAGTTCCATGCGGCACAGGAGGTCCAGAACCCAGGCTCAGAGTTCAGGTCTATTGAGGCGAACTGTGACTCTCAACTTACTGGTTTATTGGGCTACGCATCTCAGTTCAGTTTCACTGGGAACAGGAGGGATGGTCGTGGACATGCGTTCAGATGACATGAGATCTGCTGAGTGGCTGGCGCAGGTCCCTCATCCCCGCAAATGAGGGAGGTTTTTAAAGACTAACAGTGACCAAGCTCTCACTGACCAATCAAATCTGGCGTTTCATTGTTACAACTTTCTATTATAAGCCAGGCATGGTGGTGCATGCCTGTAATCCCAGTACTCAGGAGGCTGAGACAGGAGGATCGCAGGTTCATGGCCAGCCTCAGCAACTTGATGAGACTTTGTTTCCAAATTAAAAAAAAATAAAATAAAATAGGGCTGGGGTGTAGCTTAGAGATAGAATGCCCCTGGATTAAATCCTCAGTACCACCAAACAAACAAACAAACAAACAGCCTTTCTATTATGAAAAACTGCAAATGTTCAAAAAAGTAATAGTATCTATTTCCCATCTGCCCATCACATAGCTTCACTATTTATCAAGACTTTAGTGTTGGAATCTATCATTGTTAAAGGTAAAAGAATTATCCGGATAGCTCAATGCCGGGCACATAGTCCTTGTCTGACAGATTTTAGTTGTTATTATTCCTTTTACTTTCCTAACTATGAGTTTGGTTGCTTAAGAAAATGGAATTTGAAAAGGGATGCTCTGAAGGGCAGAGGTGCCTCCTGACATCTTTGGAAATGGATGACTCCTCCTTCAAGTTGTCCAAAAGGCTTTTCTTCCTCTGTGAATCATCCTCGAAGCATTCTGCATCTCGAATGGAAAGAAATCAATTTGAACTCATGATAACTTTATTTTTGAACTAGTAGACTGCAGTGGAATCAGACAGCCAGGTAAGATAGGGAGAAATAAATAGCACAGGGAATATGGAGTGGAGATAGAATCTTCTAGTAATCTGGAAAAAAAAAGTGCTTTTAATCTAGGGATGCTCTGTTCTGCTACTCCCCACACACATGCCCAGGGCAGACATTACTAATCGATGAATGTTCTCTTTCCCACCAAACCCAAAACTGCATCGGAATTCTTCTTAAGACAATGCTCTGGGCGCCCACTGACAATCAATGATAGGTGGAACAGGAGGGGAGACCTATTCATTATTCTCTTTTGTGTATTTTTTTTTTTGCCTTAGGTAAGCAATACAACCTACTTAGAAAGAAGCAAGGATTTTCTGAGGGAGCAAAACAACTGTCTTTAACTTCCTCAAAATCCACCCGCAAAGTTGATCCCACTGGACTATCCCAGGGCCGTGAGCCACAGGTCACTCCAAGACGCAGTGTCTTAGAATCCATCCGTACTAACTGAGGGAAATCAGCAAAACCCCAGGTCCAGCCTGCTTTGCTGCCCCAGGTTGACAATTGGTTTGAAATAAAAGTTTCCCATTGCTCTTTCAGTTATAAAAAAAAAAATTAGCTTTGCTTCGTGCATCCAAGTAGCTCAGTCTCAAATGTGTGTTTTCCCATCTTTAAGTTGAAGCAGTAAAAAGGAAGAAAGCAAACTCATAGAAGAGATTAGGAAAAAGAATAAGGATGTGGAACTAGTCCAACGAGGGGCTGAAAAAGGCAATAATAATATATTTTCTATTTGCCAGACCTCGTGCTAAGGTGCCTTGTGTGGATTTCCTCCGTTCCCCAGCACAAATGACCCCCGAGGTGGGTCCTGTTATTATTTACCACTTCTAGATGAAAATCCTGGACGCTCGGGGGAGTTAGGTACCTTGCTGCAGGCCACACAGTTTGCAAATCCTGAAGCTGTGGGATTCGAGCTCAGGCACGTGTGATTCAAGAAATTGTAGTCTTGAAACGATGCATTTGAGACCAGCAAGGTTTTTTCTTTCAGCACGAAAAGACAGTGACTTGGAGTTTTAAACATCTTTTCTACCACTTCATTGAAGGCAAAGGCTTACTCATCTTTCTCTCCCCCATTGCATACATAGCACAATGCCTGGTATGGAAGCAGCCCACACTCAACAGAGTCAGTTATTTGTACCAAAAACTACTCTGAGATTCCATCTAACCCCAATCAGAATGGCAATCATCAAGAAGTCGAATAACAATAAGTGTTGGCGAGGATGTGGGGGAAATAGGAACTCTCCTGCACTGTTGGTGGGAGTGCAAACTAGTTCAGCCATTATGGAAAGCAGTGTGGAGATTCCTTAGAAATAGGGAATGGAGCCACCATATGATCCAGCCATACCGCTCCTGCGTATCATTCCAAGGGACCGAAACCAGAGAACTACAGTAATATATACATACCCATGTTCAGAGCAGCACAATAGCCAAATTAGGGAACCAACCCAGGTGTCCATCAACAGATGAATGGATTACAAAACTTTGGGGAATATATACAATGGAATTCTACTAAGCAATAAGGAAGAACAAAATTTTGTCTTTTGCAAGAAAATGGAAGGACCTGGAGACTATTATGTTAAGTGAGATCAGTGAATCACAGAGTGAAGGGTCGTATGTTTTCTCTAATATGTGCAAGCTAGGGAGTAATTGGGGTACCAGAGGGACTCCAGACAATGGAGGAGAAGCCTCAGTGGAGCCAGGGAGGTGGACTAAGGGAAGGGGATGGGGAAGAGTGAGGTTCATTAATGGAATTGTTACCATTGACTAGGTATATATATGAGAATATACCAACATCAATGTCAGTACTCTGTATTGGGAAAGGGGGGAAATGGGGAGGCAGACAGGGGGAGGTGGGGGGCACCAGGGGCTGTGTGCATGTATGTTACTATCAACAAAATTTTCATTATGATGTGAGACTATAATGCACCAATAAAAGCACATAAAAAATACTAACATTTGGTCCAAGTCGAGTCTTCGATATTCATCAGGGAACTCTGCTTGCAGAACACTTGTGGATCCTTCTGAATCTTGGGTTGTTGTTTCGGAGCTGAAATAGGTGTCGTTCCTGTGACTGTGGCACCCGCACATATTTACTGAGTAGCACATACCTACTATGTGCTAGACAGGTTTGCAGTCAACAAACAGACCCAGTCTCGCCGCCTTTAGGTCTGTGGTCCAGACCGGGAGATGGACGGGGGTGGGGGGATGATAAGAGCAACAAGGGAAAGGCTTAAGGACAGGTGCAACCGGGGAGCCCCAGAGGTGATGTCATAATGTCCGGTCCAGAGAGGGCTGGCCATGTTCCAGGCGGCGCTCTCACAACGCTACACGGATCGCCTTTGAAAATCCTCATGCCCATTGTTAATTCCCAAGGTGGGCCCCTCGCCAGCAGTGACAGCGTGAGGAAACCGAAGGCCAGAGGTGAAAGGTGAGTCTCTCAGGGTCAGGACAGTAGGTGGAAGTGCTGGGTTCGAAACCAGGCTGTAACTAAAATTCAGCCCTCTCTGCTGTGCTGATATTTTCCCCCATGTGATCTGAAAAGTGAGTTGGAATTCGCTTGGGAAGATAGAGCAGGGAGGCTGTTCAAGAAAGAGGAGGCAGCAGCTGTCGGGCTGGTGGAAGAGCGCAGCTGGTCCCAGGAGCTGGAGGGCGTTCAGAACCGTGGGGCAGTGATGGGACAGGAGGGGACAGTCCAGTCGGGCAGGAGCCCTGCAGGGGAGGTGGCTTTTGTCCTGAGGGTGCGGTGAGTCATCTAGGGTTTTATCCAGGGAGTAGTAAGATCAGAATTCTCCTCTAAAATGCTCATTCTGAACACTGAGGAGTCTCATGAGGGGAGAAGAGAAGATGCCAAGGATGAGGTAGGAGATACATACTTGTAATCCCAGTACTTGAGAGGCTGAGACAGGAGGATGGCAGGTTCGAGGCCAGCCTCAGTAACTTAGCGAGACCCTCAGCCAACTTAGCCAGATTCTATTTCAAAATAAAAAATAAAATAGGATTAGGGGTGTAACTTGGTGGTAGAAAACCCCTGGGTTCAATCCCCAGTAGGAAGGAAGGAAGAAAGGAAGGAAGGAAGGAAGGAAGGAAGGAAGGAAGGAAGGAAAGAAGGAAAGCAAAAAAGGAGGCAGAGGGACTGTTTGGCAGGGCTGGGACTCACATGATACACTGAACTTCCTGGGATATTTGCGCAGCCCCGAGAGTCAGCGCGTCCTTAAATTTTGTGCCCCAGGTGCATGATGGTGTCACCTTAGTCCCAGCCCTGTCCTTGGGTGACAGTTCTAAGAATGAAGACCGAGGTAGCATAAGCTAGGTGCAAAAGGACATCGGGGACACCAGAAACTCATAAAATCAGAAAACCCCTTTTGTCTCTTGGGTATGTGTGTTCGTTGTTTACTGTGATCACTTATTATCCAGTTCTTAGTTTTGATGTCAGACAGGGTAGAAAGTTGGCTGGGATAGAAATCTCCTGGTGGCTCAGAAGTCTCCCCCTCCTTTTTGTGTGTGGTACTGGGGATGAAACCCAGGGGCATTCTTCTTCCAAGTTACACCCTTTCTAAAAAAAAAATTTGTTTTGAAACAGGGTCTCGCTAGGTTGCTGAGGATCTCCCTAAGTTGCTGAGGCTGGCCTTGAACTGCGATCCTCCTGTCTCAGCCTCTCAATTACTGGGGATTACAGGCCCTCATCACCATGCCCAGCTCAATAGTTCTTTATTAAAAATTTCAGTGGTGGAGTGGAGGGAGAGGGAGAGGAGACAGCGGCAGAGAGGGAGGGGGAAATCTGCGATGTAGGATTCCACAGGAAACTTCTTTGTCAGGGTGGAGCCAAAGGATGAGTAAGAGAAGCAAAGCCCAGCAGGGTGGGAAGAAAGGAAACGCCACCCTAGAATGAGCGATCCACTCTGAGCGTGTGACGGCGCTTTCTCAGTACCGCTCCCGTGTTTTCCAGAACCTTCTGTGAATGATGCTGTTCACAAACTGGGCTTTCATCTTTAGCCACATTTTATCCAAAGGCCCGAGGAACCCGCGGGGTTTTGTTGAGACTCAACCAGTTCAGACGCGCACTTCCAACAGAAAGGATGTGGGATGCCTCTTGCTATCAGCCCTGGGAATTCCTAAAAACCAGAAAGATTAAAGTGTTTTTGAAGCTGAGTTTAAATACACCCAACACAGGGCTAAGGAGTGCGGACAACAGAATTGAAATGAGCGGTTCTGTGGAGTCACAGCCTCGGAAGTGTGCGTGCCTGTGATTTGGGTTTGGGGACTAGGCAAGCTTCCGGATTGAATCACTTAGAAAAATGGGATCTGATTTTACCTATTCTCATTTATTTGTGTTCTCTTGAGGGCTGGGTCCTGCAGTCGACCACACACTTAATTGAGTCTCAGCTTGCCTGTCTCTTTCCTGGCTGCAAAGGATCTTCAAAAATGACCCTTTGCTAGCTCTGAAGTCGCAGAGCCCTGGATTTGAACCCCGCTCCATTGCACGGCTCCCCTGGGAACCAATATCTTGACCTAAGTATGAAACGGGATAATTGTGGTCCTGAGTTTCTGGGCTGCTGGAGGCCGGGCTCTACCCATGAGATAGTGCGTCCCAAGGGCTGGCACACGGTGAGGGGTCATTAAATATTAACCTTTAGTGCTGTTACTGTTGGCTTTACCAAAACTTAAAACTTACCAAACTTACCAAAACTTCTGCTTCACGTTTGTAAATTAAATGATGAAATACTGTGAGTTAGAAGGCATTACTTTTTATTAGTGCCTAATAAATGATGAAATATTATTAATAGATTAATATTTGTTCATGTATATTAAATGATTTCATGAATCGCATTATGAACAAATCTCTAGTTGATAATTATATACTAAATGATGAAATGGGTTAAGATAACTGAGTTGATACAAATAAAGCAGTTAGAACAGTGTTTAACACACAGTAAGCACCCCCCCGGCTAGTTATTATTTTTTAAACTTGATAACATTTGAACTCTGAGGGGGTGACTCCTTCAAAGTCATATCATTTTGGGGGAGGGGGCCATCATACCCAAGAAAAGAGTTTGCATTTCTTCACCTTTAGAATTTCACCTCAATCCATGTTCCCTCTAACCCTTGATTTGGATTTTCTTTTTTTTTGTTTTTGCGGTACTGGGGATTGAACCCAGGGGCATTCTACCTCCACACTACACCCCTGGCCCTATTTTTTATACTTTATTTTGAAACCGGGTCTCATGAAGTTGCGGAGGGCCTCGCTAAGTAGAGAGAGAGAGAGAGAGGGAGAGAGAGAGAGAGCTGAGGCTGGCCGTGAACCCGGATCCTCCGGTCTCCGCCTCCCAAAGTACTGGGATTACAAACGTGTGTCACCACACCCGGCGTTGATCTGGATTTTCTATTCTGTTCTTTTCTTCTTTGCTTGCTGGTAGTTCCAGAAAAGGAGAAAAAGCTGGGGTTTCACCCAACCGGAAATGTGCTTATTGTGTCTTCTTTCTGGGTAACTTTAAATTTTTGTGTAATTTAAATTTATAGCCGGGCGTGGTGGCACACACTTGTAATCCCAGTACTTTGGGAGGCGGAGACCGGAGGATCCGGGTTCGTGGCCAGCCTCAGCTCTGTCTCTCTCTCTCTCTCTCTTTCTTTCTCTCTCTCTCTCTCTCCCTGTCTCTCTCTCTCTCTCTCTCTACTTAGTGAGGCCCTCCGCAACTTTGTGAGACCTAGTTTCAAAATAAAGTATGAAAAAATAGGGCCAGGGGTGTAGCGCGGAGGTAGAACGCCCCTGGGTTCAATCCCCGGTACCGAAAAAAAAAATATATATATAGCATGATTGCAAGAATAACATAAAGAATTTGATTATAGCTTTTATCCAGTTTCACCTATTATTTGTTTTGTGTAACTTGCTTTGTCATACCCCTACCCTTCTATGGTTCAGATGTGGTCTGTCCGCCAAAAGCTCATGCGTTGGAAGTTTGGTCCCCAGGGTGGCACTGTCGGAGTGGTGGAAACTTTAACAGGTGGGTCTTGTGGGAAGGGGGTTGGGCCATTAGAGGTACCATCCTTGGGAGGGATTGATGCTGGTCCCGCAGTAAGTTAGTTATTGAGAAGCCGGGTGTGGTGGTGCACGCTTGTCATCCCAGTACTTGGGAGGCTGAGACTGGAGGATCCGGGTTTGTGGCCAGCCTCAGCTACTTAGTGAGGCCCTCCGCAACTTAGTGAGATCCTGTTTCAAAATAAAGAATAAAAAAAATAGGACTGGGGTGTAGCTCGGAGGTAGAATGCCCCTGGTTTCAATCCCCAGTACCACAAAAAAAAAAAAGTTTGTTCTTGAGAGATCAGGTTGTTATAAAGCAAGGCTACACTCTGCTGTTTGGATCTGGTTCCTTTTCCATTACTCTGCCGTGTGGTGATGTGGTCAGGGGACCCTCGCCAGGATGCCGCAGTGTGCCATTTAGATTTTTCAGTCATCAGAATCATGACCTTAATAAGCAAATGTCTTTTCTCTATAAATAACCCAGCTTTGAATATTTTGTTGTAGCAACAGAAAATGGACTAATACATGCCCCCTTTCTCTGTACGTATGTGTGTGTGTTTCTGAAACGTTCAAGGGTATCTATGTATTTATACCCCAAGTATTTCAGTGTGTATTTCCTTTCCTAAGAACAAGGTCATTCTTTTACATAACCATACTTCAGTTATCAAAGACAGGAAATGTAACCTTGGTACACTACTATTATCTATTCTACAGACTATATTCAAATTTCAGCAAATGGGAAGCTTTTTGCCCCAGGGCAGGATCTAATCTAGGATCCTAAATTTCATCCACGTATCTTGTCTCTTTAATGAATCTGGAACAGTTTCTGTGTTTCTTGACTTTAAGAGTTTTGAGGAGCTGGGCGTGGTGGCGCACGCTTGTAATCCCAGTATTTGGGAGGCAGAGACCGGAGGATCTGGGTTCGCAGCCAGCCTCAGCTACTTAGTAAGGCCCTCCGCAACTTCTTGAGACCTGGTTTCAAAATAAAGGATAAAAAATAGGGCCAAGGGTGTAGCTTGGAGGTAGAATGCCCCTGGGTTCAATCCCTGGTACTGCAAAAAAAAAAAAAAAAAGAGTTTTGAGGAGTGCAAGCCAGTTATTTTGTTGAACGATCCTTGGTTTAGGTTTGTTTGATATAGGTAATCCTTTTTTGGTGGAAATCCACTGGGGCACCCTCTGTTGCTTTTATAAGGCACCCTGGCACTTGTATCAATAGGGGTGCATTTGGCTGCAAGTAAGAAAAGACTCAACCAATCCATGCTAAAGAACAAAAAATCCCGAGGTCAGCAGGTCCAGGTTGGACCTGGGATCTTTCTACTTTTTACTCTGCTCCCTTCTGCACATTGCTGTATATGGAAATGAGTTAATTGGAAGTGACAAGAGGTTTAAAGAAGAATGAAGGGAAAGATCAAACTCATTTTCTGTGTTCATCTTAACAAGGACAACTTGTCCATTAGAGTGAGGACAAAACTATAATTAATACCTCAATCGATCACACTGCCAAATGTGACTGATAGCGGATGGTTTTGAGACTGCTGCCCCAGAAACAGAACCTCAGACAGGACTTGGGTGCAAGGAGTTTATTGGGGAAGGGACCCCAGGAAGCATGAGTCAGGGGGTTGAGGAGGGAATCAAGGACCCGAAACAGCCAGGACAGGTGCGCTGCTGAGCTGGAGACTCTTAGAGGCGACGAGGGCCCAGCCTCCTGGGGAGCCTCCGAAGGCTGCTTAGAGGCTCACCGAGGGCAGAGAAGCTGGGGTGTTTATGCTGCAGGCCCCGCCACCATGGACCGAAGGCTGCGATGGCTCCGCACACACGTGCCGCCTCAACACAGGTGGAAAGCTGGCGGACAGTCTCGGTGCTCCGGTCAGAAGCTGACCGCTTGCCGGGGGAGAGGAAGAGAAGGGCTGTGGATGGAGCCCAGGCAGCACCTGCTCTTCCTCCGGCCCTGAAGGGCATTCCTTTCCTTCCTTTCCATCAATTCCGAGCCCCCGCACGTACGTTCTTGTTTGTGCCTCTCTTGACATGAAGTGAGATTTATTGCTGTACACATTGAGCCCTTGACTGTTTGCTGCTGCTACTTTCTCTCAAGACTCTATTTGAACACCTAGGGCATAAGGCCACAGCCTTTCAGTCAGAGAATGACGCTGGCTCCCACACACCCGCCTTCTCTGTGTTGCCTCTGGGTGTGCGGGCCTTGGTACAGCCCAACTGGGCTCTGCCTGTCTGGTCTGCATGACTGTGGCCAGTTACTGTCACCTTTCTGAGCCTCGGTTTCTTCGTGTGTAAAATGGGGATGGGATAGCCAGCTTTCAGGGGTGCAGAGTGGGGATTAAATAAGACATTATAGCTGGGCGTGGTGGTACATATAATCCCAGTACTTGGCCCACAGGTTGTAGTTCACTGGTCTGTAAAGCCACCATGAATATTGAATTAACAAATAACATTGCTCCTAGGGAAATACAGGGCCAGGTTCCTGTGAGCTTCCGGTCACAACATTTCTGTCAACTAATAAATACATAGCCTTGTTTTATATGTGTTTCTGTTTAGAAATACATTATTTTATATATATTTAGTTCATTAACATATATGTTAATATTTATGTTAACATATATAAATCAGACGACTAAATCAAATATTTATTATTATATATAATTCATTACTATTGCGCTCATAGCCAACAGCACCGTAACTCAGCCTGCACGAAGCTTATCTAACAAGCACCTTCTCTCTGTGAGGCATGCCACAGCCTTCCCGTATTGGGGACATGTACCTAGCACCCAGCACTGTGCTTGGTGCTGGGGGTGGCGGCAGAGAATCATTTTAAACAAAGCCCACAAAAATAAAAGAAAGCACACAAATGTGAAAAGGTGGTACTAACTAAATCATGAAAAGGACCCTCGTTTACTGTACGAGAGCAGAAACAAGAAGCAGAGCGTTGCCCAGTTCAACTTCAGCTGGGAGTATGTGCGCCGAGTCACGGACAGTTTAATACCCTGCGCACGTGCATGGCTGTGGACGACTGCGGAAGTCCTGCACATACTGCTTTGGGGCTACAGATGAATTGTAGGAGGTGGGCAAGTTTCACAAGTGTAGTGTCTGTGAATCCTGACGATCAATCGCATGTCCTTAGATCAGTAAATCCAATATTTATGGAGTGTGTGTTGTCAAATAGAAGGCTTCGCCCTGTGGACTTTGAATACCACATGCCTCTTTATTTTTATTTTATCTTTTTTTTTCTAGTTAACTCTTTGATCATTCAAGGAGCTTTAGGAATGTACACTTAATGTCAAAACAGTAGAGCGACGAGCAGTTACAGAGAATAAAAGCTGAGGCCATTCTTCATATTCCCTTTGCACTACTTTACCGTTTTTTCCTGTAGCAGTAACCACAGTTGATCATTGTTGGGATCCTTTTGCGATCTGCACACACATGTGTACATGCACAAAACACATTATTTAAAAAAATAAATGGGCCACAGGAAAACCCATATACAGATGTTTATAGTAGCTCTACTCATAATTGCCCACACTTAGACCAAACAAGATACCCTTTCTAGGTGAATGGATAAACTGTGGTGTATCTGGACAATGGAATATTATTTAGCTCTAAAAAGTGAGCTGATAATTCATTAAAAGACATGGAGTAAACTTAAGTGCATATGACTAAAAGAGAGAAGCTAGTCCGAAAAGGCTGCATATTGGATAATTCCAACTATCTAGACGGGGGTAGGCAAAACCATGGAGACAGTAAAATGATCAACAGTGGTCACGTTTAGGAGGGAGGCAGAGGATTTTTAAGGCAGTAAAACTGATGTAGGATAAAAGAAATAAGGATAGAGAGAAAGGAGACCAACAGGATAGGGAAAACAAACTGTACCTTTAAATCCCAGAAGCCATAGATACCCTCACATTTGCTCCCACACCTGGACCCTCCAGGCCCCAATTCCTAAAAAGCCCTTGACTCTTAGAGTACTGTGCATCCAGATCATCAATACCTGCATGCATTGCTAGCTTACACCATGCATTTTGTTTAGACTAAATAAAGCCAAGGCAAAATATTGTTAGAGACTTATGACATGGGTGCAAACGTTATCTATGGACTGGATGACGTCAACCTCGGGCTCCTGAGAGAACCAGCCGGCCGTGACCCGCCCTGCTCCATGACTAAGAGCACTGAGCTCACCAGGCTGACGTCAGCCCCACACACTCCCCATGTTCACCGTTTACAAAGCGTCCTTTGAAAAGATGAGCCTGAGACCCCAAGAGCGAGTGCCCGCCCTCCTTCTCCCTTTGTGGTGTAGTCTACTCTGTGGCCTGCTTTCCTGAAGAAATCTCTTTGCTTTCTTCAATAGATCTTTGTGCCTAATTCGATGCTCCCTGAACATCCTTTCTGTTGTGTAAGTCAGGAACCTGCCAGGGCTGAGTTGAGGTCCCTTTTCCCTCTTGGAGGACCTCCCCAGACCATATTTGGTGACAAAGCTATCTGCATATATTATTATTATTATTATTATTATTATTGGGGTACTGGGGATGGAACCCAGGGGCATTCTACCTCTGGGCTACATCCCCAGCCCTATTTTTAATTATTTATTTTGAAACAGGGTCTCACTAAGTTGTGGAGGACCTCACTAAGTAGCTGAGGCTGGCTGCAAACCTGCGATCCTCCTGTCTCAGCCTCCCAAGTATTGGGATTACAAGCATGTACCACCACACCTGGCTATCTGCATATTATAATGGTAGACACATGACATTATACACTTGTCCAAACCCCCAAAAAAATACACCAACCAAGAACGAACCCGAATGGAAACTCTGGATTTGGGTGATGGTGATGTGTGGACATAGTTTCCTTGGTTGTAATGAATGGACCCTTCTGCAGGGGGTGTTGATAATGCGGGAGGCTGTGCACGTGTGGGCAGGGGCACCTGAGATACCTCTGCACTTTCTTCTTGCATTTGCTGTGAATCTAACTCTGTTCCAGGAAGATAAAGTCTTGAAAACAAAAAGTAAACGGGTCACAGGATACTTGAAAAACTTACCTTTTTTCTTAACATTATGTGTTGAAGATCATTCCGTATCAGACCTAAAGACCTAGCTGGGTGTGGTGTTGCCTGCGTTTCAGGTGGATTCTTACTGGCTGCCCCTCCCCCACACGCACCCCCCTAAATGGGCCAAGATTCTACGCCGTGCACAGGAAGTTGGGATTCCAGCCTCAAGATGGACATATGTTCGGAATAATGAGGGGAAACGTTTAGTTCCAAGGGAAGGAGCCAACCTCAAGTTGATACTACATTAAAAGCACATTCTCTCCCCTGCTACCTGCGTCCTTCTTCTCCTCCTCTTCCTCCTCCTCCTCCTCCTCCTCCTGCTCCTGCTCCTCCTCCCCTTCTTCTCCTCTCCTACGCCTCCTCCTCTCCTTCTTCTCTTCTCCTCCTCCTCTTCTTCCTCCTCCTCCTCCTCCTTCTCCTCCTCCTTTCCTCCTCCTCCCCTTCTTCTCTTCTCCTCCGCCTACTCCTCTCCTCCTCTCCCTCTCCCTCTGTCTCTCTGTCTCTGTCTCTGTCTCTGTCTCTGTCTCTCTCTCTCCAGATCTTGCTTTGACTGTCTGCTCTGTTTTTATTGATAACCAGCAGCAGGTTGAGATCGCTGTGTCTCTTTCCAAGAGGCAGGTCCCAGCCCTCCCCCAAGGGCTACCTTTGCCCACTCCTTGGAAATGCTGCAGCCGCACACCAAGAGGACAGCTAAGCCCTGCCTTGGGTGCAGGTGGGAGTTGTTGGCACAGGAGATTTTCAGTGCAATCAGCTGGTCCATTTTTAAAAATCTGCTTATTAAAGACATAAGAAGAGCCGGATGTGATGGCACAAGACTGTAATTCCAGTACTTGGGAGGCTGATACAGAAGGATTGCAGGTTCGAGGACAACTTCAGCAAGTAGTGAGACTCTCATCAACCTAGCAAGACCCTGTTTCAAAATAAAAATAAAATAGGGCTGGAGGTGTAGCTTGGAGGTAGAATGCCCCTGGGTTCAATCCCTAGTACCACACACACACACACACACACACACACACACACAAATAAATAAATAAATAAATAAAATAAAGACTTAGGAAGATGGGGTAGATAAAAGGACCTTTTCAAAGCAGAGAAATATTTCCTAGTTTAAAATCTGAAAGGCTAACCCGACGCAGTGGTGCATGCCTGTAATCCCAGTACTTGGGGAGGCTGAGACAGGAAGATGGCAGGTTTGAGGCCAGCCTCGGCAACTGAGTGTGACGCTCAGCAACCTAGTGAGACCCTGTTTCAAAATAAAAAAAATGAAATAGGGCTGGGGATGTAGCTCAGAGGTAGAATGCTCCTGGGTTCAATCTCCAGTACAAAAAGAAAATTGATAAAAACATTGGTAAATACTTAAAAAAACAGAATTTGCTCTTATTGCTAGCACCCTAGGGGGGTGAATTTCTGAAGGTATGCACATTTTATATTTAGTATCTTCATCTCTAAACCCTCATCCCAACCTCAACTCTGCCAACTTCCAACAGCCATGGGGACTGCAGGCTTCCCTACATCCTGCCCAGCGCTGGGCACTGTCAGTCCGTTTGATTTTTGCCAATCGGATGAGCTCATCTTTATTTACAATTGAAATTCTTACAACTGGGTCCTGCCATCAATCGGTCTGTGAACTTCTGAGAAGGCAACGGGTGAATGCTTAACAGGGAACCAGGCTCCAGCCTCTAATTTGCCGCATGTACATTTAGGCTCTTTGGAAGATTAACAAATGGTTATCAGGGTAATTCTGAAGAGAGGTGAGGGCAGAGATCCTCCAACAGAACCGAATGGTTTCCGGGGAGTCTTTGAGTTGATTGGCTACGGGGCCCCCTCTGCCAGGTGTCAGAAAATCATGGACATTCATCAGCTGAAAGCCAACTCATTCCGTCTTTCTGGGCAACACATTCAGACAGAAACCTGGCACCGTTCGCTCAGAGGAGTGAAATAAATAGAACTTAATTTATATTTTAAAGTCTTTTATCTCTCTTTAAGCCCTTGTGTTCCGCTGAAATAAAATCTGATGGGAAGGGAAAGCGGGGAGAATGTCGCTTTAATAATGCATGATCCCTAATCCCGGTCCTTTCTTTCCACTTACCATTTATTTGAATGTTGGCCATCTCGGCTCCTCCCGCAGGATTTTGGAATGATAGCCCTGCCCCGCTTCTAACCCAGGTTGCCTTTGATAGTTTCAGGTGGGACCGGAAGGTCTGATATCAGCTGTGATCAAGGAGAGACTTTGGGGCAGGCTGGGGCCCTTACCCTCCTCTCCATGAGCCACTTGGTGCCAGTCAGTCCCCTCTTGATAAGATTAGCTGGTAATTAACAGCTCAGCCCAGCCAAGCAGGGGAGAAGACTCAATTAGCGGAATGTCACTGCATCTAATTTACTTTGCTTATCAGAAGCTTAGTCTCTAATGACGGCAAGAAGAAGAGCAGGGCACCTTCAGTAGAGGGATGGCAGGGGGGTTCAAAGTTTAAACGTGGTCTAACCTCCCTGTCAGCTGGTTTGTTGGCAGCGAGGGGGCTGGTAATGCCCATTCAGGGAGCCGGCTAGGCTGATATATGTATGTCAAGCCAGAGGGAGACAGAATGGAATGACTTTGTTATTTAAACCCCCCACCTGCCTCTTAGGTCTTGAGCCAAGTCTATTGATCATATTTATTGGGTGAGAAAACTCTTTTCAAGGCTACTTAGCTTTTGTTCTAGAAGCAGTAGCAGTGACATCACCTGTAGTAATAACAAAGGTATTTCTGATGCCCCAGGCATCGGCCTAAAGCCTTTCTATTGGATGCACCACATGTACTTCTTTAAACTAGGGATTTTGCAAACTTTTTCTTAAAGAGTCAGGTAGTATTTTAGCTTCGGGGAGGAGACAGTCTCTGTTGTAACTGTTCCTGGAGTCCCAGGCCCCCTAGTCCAGGGGTCCCAACAGACCAGGTTCTGCCACCTGCTACCTCAAGAAAGGCATTTATGACTCAGTGTGGCCACACTGGGAAGCAGGGGGACTAGCATCCTAAGCCTGCCTTGGTGTTACTGACAAGGGACCGGGATTCTATAGGAGAAGGAACAAAGTCGGGGGTGGGGGGAGAAGTATGCATAATCAAGCAGAGTTGGTCGAACTGTGGCCTGGTTGAATACTCTCTCAGATCTGGTCCTGCGAGATCCTGCAGGGGAAGCTGTCATTACTGGAGGGGATAATTCAGCTCGCAACACCAGCTGATTAGTCCTGCTTAAGGGGGGCAGCCTCGGTTCCCACTATGAGGTGATTGCTCTTAGGGGGGCAGTCCCATCATGAAGTGACTTACTGCAAGACTCCCTTGCTGTCCCTGGAATCTTGAAAATAATTAGCTGGGTGTGGTGGCACATGCTTGTAATCTCAGTACTTGGGAGGCTGAGACAGGAGGATCCGGGTTCACTGCCAGCCTCAGCTACTTAGTGAGGCCCTCCGCATCTTAGTGAGACCCAGTTTCAAAATAAAGAATAGAAAATTGGGCGCGGAGGTAGAATGCCGCTGGGTTCAATCCCCAGTACTGAAAAAAAAAAGAAAATACTTTAATTAGCCTTATCTTGGTGCCTTCAACCTTGAGGGGGGCAGGCCGAGAGGTTAGGTAATTTAGGATTAATCAACCTCACATCACTAGTGTTCAGACAGACACTCCTTAAATGATGAACATGTCTACCTGCAGAGCTGAGCAGGAATCTGACCCACAGCTTAAGGTGGCAGAGGAGACAGATACAAAGTGAAGGCAGAGACGCCACACATTTATTCTGCTTTTAATTACCCCTGGGGCATCTGCAGGGCTAAGTGAAGAGTCAGCGCTTTTTACAAAGGCAGCCTCCAAGTGCCCGTTGTGTTAGCGGAGTTCTGGGCCAGATGCCTGATGCTGGGGATCTAACAAATTAGGTTCAGTCATTTGCCCCCAAAGCCAACCAGAAAAGGTCATGGCAAAAGGCAGGAAAGCAACTTTAATCAGTGTAGCCACCCTGGGAAGACAAGGGGACCCATGTCCTCAGTCCTGGCTTCCAGGGACTAACAATGACTTGGAGGTTATAGAAAGGGGAGGAGGGCAAGGGGTGGGGGTTTGCGTAGCTGGAGAGTTTGCACAGCTGTCAAAGCTGTGACCTTGATCATGTATGGTCTCCTCCATCATCTTAGGACTGGTCCAGCAGGGCTTCAAGAAAGTTGTTGCCTGGGGTGGAGGGTGGGGGAGCTTCAGCTCGTCACAAGATGTTTCTCCTTCAGACCTGTTGTTCCTGGAATCCCAAATGACTCCAAGCAATGGAGATAGATGCAAAATGGACGCAGAGATGCCAAGTCCTTGTAACGGTTACAGAGCTGCCCAACTTTGCTGTGGTATCATGAAAGCAGTCATAGCATATAAGTCAGTGAACAGGTATGGCAGTGCTCCAATAAAATTTTATTTATAAAAACAAGCCGTTGGCCATAGCCGCCCACACCTGCTCTAAATCAATGTTTCTCAAACTTCACGCTATAATCCATTAGTCATAGAATCCACTGCAGTGGGATATGAAAATCATCTTTTAAAGACATGAAATTAACAAAGTAGAATTAAAATTGTGTCTGTATGTCCCATCTAATATGAATAACTCCTCCTATCTTGTGAAGTTTTATTTTCAGATATGTGCATAGAGACTCACTAATGTATGCATGCGTATATATGTGTGTATGTATTCGTGTGCACATGTGTACTGGGTTTGGATGCAAAATGTATGTCTTGGTGTGGATTATGATCATAAGAGTTTGACCAATACTATTTTTAGCAACACCCTGAAGTAAGTCTCATTATTATATGCATTTTACAGTTGAGGAAATAGAGGCATAGAGAGACATTAAGTAACTTGCCCAAAGTCACACAGCCAGACACCAAAATCCATCACCTACCCCAGGCTCCTGGTGGTGGAGGGCTGGGTCTGGGAGAAGAGCTGAAGAAATGCACAGGCTGGTCTAGACAGGCATTTTAGCCAGATAAAAATAGGAAGCCTTTGAGATACATTTTTTTCCCTTGCCCACTTTGGAAATGCTAATGAGTAGTGAAATCATTAAAATTCCTTCCAGTGGAAGGAAAATCAAGAAAAACAAGGGACAGGTATGTTCCACAATTGAATAGCCTCCTGTTGAAGCAACGGAAGGGCTCTTTTTCCTTCTTGGTACTTCCAATTACAATTGCTATTTATCACGATGTATTTTTCCCCCAACACATTTTAGAAAGTCAGTTGGAATTGATTTGAGACTCTAAACAGTCTCATGAATGAAAAAAGCAAAATGCATCCTATTCAAACAGCCCCTGCTTCCTTAATCTAGTAGCATGTGAGATGCAATTTAAATGATAATGTTAACCAAAATGTGAGAACGCAATGTTACGCCAGGAGTGTTTGTGTTGGGCTATTTTTTTTTTAGCCCCCATGGAAAGACAAATGGCTGAGACATTTATATCTGCAGCACTTATTAAGGAGAAAATGCTCAACCCATTAATTTTATTGCTGTAGTGCTGAATATGAGGCCAGATTGAAGTTTCTGAGTGTTGAGAACTATCACAGTTCACACAAGATGGCGATCCCAGGAGAGAGGGATTCTGGAGCCAGGGGCGGGAAGTACTAAGGCTTTGCTCCCTAACTTTCATCCGGGGTTGCAGAACAAGTGTTTCTCTCAGTGAGACTCCTTGAAACATTGCTCTCTTAAATGGAGGCTTTTGAGTCGCTGTGTAAGTCGGTGCTTTAAGATCAATCCTCAATGAGTTGTTGGCTGATCAATTTAAAGACAGGTCTCCCTGGTAACCATGTTTTACATGGGGTATGGATCGCGCATACAGAAAATAGAATGTACAGACATCGGAAATAATGCAAATGAACATGTGTTTCAGTCAGAAAAATTAGTCAAGACTAGAAGAAAGGCAGCATTAAAATTTTAAAGTAATGTCCAAATAAAAAACATATACGGGAAATAAGGAAGAAAATAAATGTGTGGTGGTAGTCCCTAACAAGACTGTCTGTTTACTATTTTGTAATATTTTTTCCCCTCTGTGCTTTGGTTAAGAAACCTCACAACTCTCCCTAGTTAAGATCTTAAAAAAAACTTTTATTGGTGCATTGTAGTTAATTGTATATGATAGTGAGATTCACAGTGATACATTCATATATGCACATAACATTACTTGGTCTGTTTCATTTATCATATACCTCCCCTTTTCCTCTCTTCTTCCCTCCCTCAATCCCTTCCCACTACTCTATTGGTCTCTCTCCTTATTTTCATGAGGTCTCTTTTCTTTCCTTTTTTTTTTCTCTAGCTCCCACATTTGAGAGAAAATATACAACCCGTAATTTTCTGAGTCTGTCTTATCTCACTTAGCATGATGGTCTCCATTTCCACCCATTTTCCTGCAAATGGCATAATTTTGTTCTTCTTTGTGTCTGAGTAAAATTCCACTGTGTGTATATACTGCATTCTCTTTATCCATTTATCTGCTGATGGACACCTAGGTTGGTTCCATAACTTGGCTATCGTGAATTGTGCTGCTATAAACATGGGTATGCATCTACCACTATAGTATTCTTTAATTTTCTTAGAAAGATACCAAGAAGTGGTACAGCTGGGTCATCTGGTAGTTCAATTTCTAGTCTCTTGAGGAACCCCCCATACTGATCTCCATAGCGGTTGCACTAATTTACAATCCCACCAACTATGCATACACATTCCTTTTCCCCCACATCCTTGCCAGTATTTATTATTGTTTGATTCTTGATGATTGCCATTCTAACTGGAGTGAGATGGAATTTCCGTGTAGTTTTGGATTGCATTACATTAAGAACCTTCTACACAGCAAGGGAAATAATAAAAATAATGAAGAAAGAGCCTCTAGAATGGGAGAAAATCTTTGCCAGCTATTCCTTTGACAGAGGACTAATGTCCAGAATATATAAAGAACTCAAAGAACTTACACCAAAAAACCCCAAATAACCCTATCAAGAAGTATGCAGCTTAACTAGACACTTCTCAAAAGAAGAAAGACAAATGGCCAACAAATATCTTTATTAAATCTTCAACATCCTTAGTATTCATCAGGAAAATTCAAATCAGAGCTACACTAAGATTCCAGTTAAAATCTTAATAAGGAAAGCAGAAATACATGATGGAAAATGTGCCTATTAGCTCTCAGTTTACCTTGTATCTCAGTGCTCCCAGGTCTGGGACTCATGTCCAACAACCAGAGATACTTAGATTAGGGCCCCCAATCTCCCTCTACCCCTAAACCTCTTCCAAGACATCCAGGGCATTGTTATAGTGCCATAGCATCTTATGCATGCCTTGCAGGTCCATGCATACCAAGGCTTTTTTTTGGTAAAGAGATACAGAACTAAGAGACTTCCGCCTAGTCTATATGACAAGCTCTGCCTTCAAGTGTCTAGGTTCCCTAGTAAATTCTCATTATCCAACAAGCTCAGTTTCTCCTAAGGCTACCAGGACAAAAGTGGCTTAGGGAACTTCAAAGACTTCCTATAATGTGTATGCCTATAGATTCAGTTCATATATGCATATATGTGTATATAACACATACATACTTATGCACACGTATTATTTTGCATATGTTTCTATATCTCCATATATAAACACATATGTATATGGTAAAAAATTATACATTCTAGAGGGTCAGAGGTTCTACCAAGTTTGTTAAAAAAAAAGAGCACTAAATTGTTTTTTTTTCCTCATTTTCTCCCAGTTCTCTCTGCCAGGGGCAACCAGAGTTGATTATTTTGGGTGATTCCTTCAGTACCTTCAGATGTCTAAATAGCATATTTATACTGTTATGTGTAGATATTTCATATTTAGGCATTGGCTGTTGTCTTTCCATCAAGGCAAATGAGAATTTAGCCTTCTCGCTTTCCCTTCCCTGTCTCCACCCTTACCCCTCACTACCATACATACACTTCCTGTCTCTCGATCTTCCCAATGATTTTTTTTTTTTTGCAGTACCGGGGATTGAACCCAGGGGCGTTCTACCTCAGCGCCACACCCCCGGCCCTATTTTTTATACTTTATTTTGGAACCGGGTCTCACGAAGTTGTGGAGGGCCTCACTAAGTAGAGAGGGAGAGAGAGAGAGAGAGAGAGAGAGAGTGAGCTGAGGCTGGCCGCGAACCCGGATCCTCCGGTCTCCGTGTCCCAAAGTACTTTCCCAATGATTTTTGACCATCCCATATTTATTTTTTATGTGTCATGACCATGCCAAATGATGTATGTTCTATTAATTTTTTCCTTTACTGCTCAACTTTTTGTTTTCCATGAAGTTAATATTTGCCTTTTTAAAATACACTGTTTTCAAAAGCCAGGCGTGGTGGCGCACGCTTGTAATCCCAGTACTTTGGGAGGCGGAGACTGGAGGATCCAGGTTTATGGCCAGCCTCAGCTCGCTCTCTCTCTCTCTCTCTCCCCCCGCCCCCTCTGTCTGTCTGTCTGTCTGTCTCTCTCTCTCTACTTAGTGAGGCCCTCCGCAACTTCGTGAGACCCGGTTTCAAAATAAAGTATAAAAAAATAGGGCCGGGGGTGTAGCGCAGAGGTAGAACTCCCCTGGGTTCAAACCCCGGTACGCAAAAAAATAAAATAAAATACACTGTTTTCTCTGTTCTTGTCACTAGTTTAATCTCCGGTTTGTAGCTAGTGATGTAACCCTTGTCTGATGACATCCATCTGTGACAGGAACTACCAGTTTCACCTTCTAGGAGTTGGAAGGTCCTGGGAACTTTGAGCCTGCTCCTCTGCTCCCTAAGCCAGGGGACCCAACTTTCCTGCTGGACAGTCCCCTGTGTCTGTCCTCTGCAGTGGAGACCCTGCTTCTCATAGCGCATGTGTTCTATGTTCTTGGTTTCCACCCTTGATTTAGTTGAGTGAAAACTTTTACTAAGTTTCTGAGAAAGGAGTTATTGTCATTATCACTATTGGAGATGTTGTATATAGATGTTGGACATAGAATCCTAGGTTAGAAATCACTTTCCTCAAAATTTTATTTTATTTTTTATTATTTTTAATATGCTTTATTGGTGCATTATAGTCTCGCATCATAATATAAATCATGTCTCATCATTTTAGAGACACGACTCCTCTGTCTTCTAGCTTTTGGAGTTGTTATTGAGAAGTCTGAAGCCACTCTGCTTCCTGACTCTGCATAGCACCTGCTTTTTCTCTTGGGAAACTTGGGAAATTTCTCTGATCTCATCTTTCTGAGCTTGCATGGAGATGAGCCTCAGTGTGCCTCTGTCACCGTGCTGGCCTTCCCAAGATCGACACGTGCTCTTCAGTTCTGGGAAGTTTGCTTGAATTCTTGAATGGATAACATCCTCTCCTCCATTCCCCCTGTGTTTTCTTTCTAAAACTCTTATTATCCAGATATTATTTTGCTATTTTTTTTTTTTTGCGGTACCGGGGATTGAACCCAGGGGCGTTCTACCTCCGCGCTACACCCCCGGCCCTATTTTTTATACTTTATTTCGAAACCGGGTCTCACGAAGTTGCGGAGGGCCTCACTAAAGAGAGGGAGAGGGAGAGAGAGAGAAAGAGAAAGAGAGAGAGAGAGAGCTGAGGCTGGCCGCGAACCCGGAT